>BLKR01001308.1:0-308352 GCA_011170035.1 Teleogryllus occipitalis | reverse complement strand
TTGACTTTCATTTGCTTCCCGACCTGTCCATTCTTAGAGTAACTCCTGTGTATCTCAGGATTCTCCACTACTCGACCGAGAGGACTCTTTGGCTCGTTTCCAGATGCAGCCGGGACAAAATGCTTCATAAATGTCGATAATGCAGTCTGAGACACGAGCGATAATAATATGCTTCGCATTCTACGCAGCACCTCACAAATGCATGCATTTTACAGAAATATTAACGCTTACACAGGCAGAGACACGATCATTCATGTACACGTATTCATACACACGCAGAGGCCTATTCTGTTCGCACATTAGTACGTACCTGTTTCCACGCGCACGTGCATGAAAAGAGATAAACGCGGTTGCCTTTGTCATCTAATGAGTCTCGACATTACGGAGAGAAATAATATTTAATGTTCTTACCAGGAAGACCTAGCGCGCGCGTGCCATGCAAAGGTATTTCTTCACATGCCATACTTGCTAAAGACGTTTTTCCTTGAGTTAGTCAAGAATCTAGATATAAGAGATGGTTCTGCTATCCGAAATAAAAGGAGGAAGAAAATATTCAAATAATTTTTAATTTTTCAACTAATAACCATATATTCATCCTGTATTGTAATAGAGAAAACGCAATGCTAGTCCGTTGTTTCTTTTGCATTTACTCATGGCACTTTACATGAGAAGTCATATGCTCCCTCGTGAATCAAATCAAGCAGTATGTAGAGTAAAGCATTCGGAAATTATTATTTTCGTCGTTATTCTTACAGACTGTTGAAGAGACATTAAAATACATAACATTTTAATAATAATAATAATAATAATAATAATAATAATAATAATAATAATAAATCTGCTGAGCGCTCTCTTAATAATACTTTCACATATGTTTTGAAAGTTAGTAGTATGAATTGGTAAATTGGAATTAATACTTGTTTTCCAAGATACTCTAAGCTCGAAAGTGGTCTCGGTAGATTAGCCTCAGATTCTTCAATTTATATTTCTGGTACAGTATAAAATTCATATACACAATATATCATTATGACATTTCGAACTTCCTATACCTACATTTCAAAATACTTGTAGTGAGAAAAAAATGAGTTATATGGACAAAATCTTACGAAAAGTTATCTCAAACGAATTGTCAGACAAACCATCAAGATATTAAAAAACTAAATTACTAAACGAAAAGCAGTAGATGTATGAATATGCTTGGGTTAAGTAAGTTGTGAGGATAAGGATGAATTTCCTGGCAATATACATGATCTCAACTGTTAATTTGGTCTCAGGATCATTTTTCTGCCTACCTTCGGTATCTGTTGACTTGTACCAACGAAGATGGAAATATTTAAAGTTTTTCTTCAAAAAATGTAATTAACTAAAGTATTTTCTATATTATTATGATTTATTACATAAATTCATTCATTTTCAAAACAGATTACAATATCTCGGTTGAAACTGCTATAATAATGTGAAAAAATATACGGACAGTATTTGGGCTTGTTTTAAATACCTGAATGAGAAGCAGAATTCAAAATGTCTAGTTTACAATTCTGCGTTCTTATTGCGAGGGAACGTAAGGCCTCCTTCGGTGTCATCAATCATATGTACCTATGTCTAAATAATCGTACTCCAGGGCCTTCTCACAGTTTCTCTGTTTTTATCTCAGTTCCCCATCGCCTCTCCCACCCTCTCCCTTCATCCTTCTGTCTTCCTCTCTCTCACTCCACCTTTCCCTCTCATGCCAGCGAGTCACCTGGCGACATCAAAGCTTCTCTCACCGTCCGCTGTTGAACTTGCGCGACATGATCATTATGTGACTGGCACGGCCACGCAATCGCCGACGCTACTCGCCATGTCCTTTCTCTAGCACTTGAATTGGATTAAACGTCCGAGCGTACCCACGTCCCTGACAGTGTCCTTGCCTCTGTTTTGTGTTCCATCTCCGTCACATTCTTTCTCCTGTTGGCCCACGCTCGTTCTCGCCTTTGTCTTTGCCTACGACATGGCCATTGGCGTAGTCATCGCTCGGGCTGTTGTCAACTTGTACCTGACTTTACCTTCACCCTCCACGTCGTACCCATTTCATCGCTTGCCTTAAACCCCAATGCCACTTACACAGATTTCGCTACCTGTCTCACTTCAGACTTTGCGATCTACCTTCTCGGACCGTTGACAACCTTTTGCACTGTCCACGAGGCAACGGTGAAGGCTATTTTCTCAGCGACGCCTCTGTCGCTAACGCCTATTCCTTTGGTTCAATAAATCATATGTAGTCAGTCACCGTCTCGAGCTGAGTCACCTGCTTACTTAAAAAAAAACTTTCTTTCCTCGATCTATTTCTGTCTTAATCATAGACACGTACATCACTTATGCAACAACACTAGCATGTACACACACCAATTCACTGTCTCACATAGACACACACACACATATACGCTCATTGACGCGCACACACACGTATACGCATGTCACACATCGACACTGGTACATCAACACACACATATCACACCAACTCACATCGAGATGTACACATACCAAAACACTCGCACGCACACATATGCATACTGACACACACACACACACTCTCACACATTCCCTCCCCTCCCGCCTCACTCTCATCGGCCTCTTACGCACCGACATCAAAGCTTCCATTACCTCTCTCGGAGGTGCGCCTCGCGCCACGGGGCCCGAGCGGAACGGGGCCGCCAGCGCGCTCGCCTTCGCTATCCTCGCCGCCGGCCTTGCATCCGGCTACTACGCTCCCCCTTCCCGCTCCACCCACAGCCAACTACGCCATTCTCGTGAGGTCGCCACTTCCGCCTGTGCCGCCAGCTATTTCAACCCCTGCTCTTTTAACCCTCACCAACGCATCTCCATGGCATTCTCCATTGCATCTCTTTGGCATTCACCACTACATTTCTTTGGGACTCTCCATTACATCTCTTTGGGATTCTCAACTACATCTCTTTGGCATTCTCCACTAAATCTCTTTGGCATTCTCCACTAAATCTTTTTGGCATTCTCCACTACATCTCGTTGGCATTCTCCTCTGCATCTCTTTGGCATTCTCCACTACATCTCTTTGGCAATCACCACTACAGCTTGGGCTAATTTCTATATCTTAAAAACTTTTCAAGTACAAAGTATTTAAGTGATTTAGGACTGATCATGTTAACCGTCTATTCTGCTAAATAATCGCAGTCCAGCAAAGTGAAAGCTTTCCAAAAGGAATATGCAGCTTCATTTTCCCTGTAACTCAATATTAGAGTTGCGTTTTGCTCAGAAAGTGCAATTTCTCACGGATATCCCTGGTTTACGAAACGCCAACTAAATAGATAATTCCTTCATGTTATTTGTCTGAGCACATAGAAACTTTAACTAGATAATTGAAAGAAACGTTCTACAAATTCTAGCTTTTTCCAACCGAAAACAAATGAGAACGTGTGACCAAACTGGAGTGGATATGAAAACATTCTTTTGAAAAGTTACCATTCTTAATATGGGTTCTGAGTACTTCATATAAGGTCTTCATATGCCTCGGTTTAGAAGACAATCTTTGCCTCCTAGAATTTTGCGTTCCGATGTTTTAGGCAGTGACCTTTTGGATTGGTATAATTTTTATTATACACACTCAAACATTGCCTAAACAGTAGGCATTTAATAAAAATGTTTACGTGCTATGTAATTATTAAGATATTTTTGGTTTAAAAATTATTTTTATTTACTTACCCCCGAACCACAAAACACTAAGGATGTTCTCTATTTACATTAAAATTTGAAGAAAAATATTTTGTCTGAATGTTTTACGAAGAACTATTTAGGCTAGTAAAAAAACATTAAAAAACTTACAATTTCATGTTTCTCTATAATTACATTCAAATTTAATTTATTTATTAGTTATATTGTCATACAGCGTGCCCTCCTTCATGCCCTTAGGAATTATATCATACATTTCTTTAAATATGAAACTCTTACAGCTTCAATATGTCTTGTATCTTCTTCTATGAAACGAAACTTTTTCATGAATGATTCTATAAACAATTCAATAAATAATTATATTTGATAAATATTTTAATTAAATTACATTCCTATCTATTTTCTTTCTCATGGTTGAAACTAAAATTTCTAAACATTTATAGCATGAATGAATTATCCACGTAGGTGATACCTGCCGGTGTCATTTGAAAAGAGTACCTTTCTAAATGAGATGCTCGGTTTCTTTCTTTTTTCTATGAGTGAAAACTGAACTTATTATGGTATTATCTCTTATTATGTCGGCCTAGACGGAGAAAGGGTTTGAAGTAGCGTTTAGAAGCAGTATGCCAGTCTGTGAAGCCGAATGCTCCAGGATCGAAATCGATGTAAGGTATGGATGTGGCCACCATGTTGTTGTGGTGTGGTTAGATCTCCAGACCACCATGTATCCCCACTCAACAGCATTCCATCCCTATACCCCTCATGGCCACCCTACCACACTTCATGCATACCACAACTTCAATTACCTGATCAGAAAAAGGTTGTCATGAAGGACTAAGCTGCTTCTCTCGTCTTCGCTGCAAAATTAATGTGGCTCGCATCATCATAACCATCATCACCATCATCATCCCAAACCAAGTTAATTAAATAGCAAGATAATGTACAACAGAGTGCTCCCCCCACGATTTATGCAAACTGTTTTTCTCGTAATTCAATTAATACTTTAGAGTACTTCCATCTTAAGAAGTGTAGAAACGATGCTATCGTTCACTTACTGGCGTCTTTTTGAAAATACATGTTTGCAATCACATTTTGCAGTGCCACAATGTCTAATGCAGCAAGTTATATCGTAAGAGAAGCTTTGATCAATTCCACAATAGATTCAATATCTCCTCGCAGCACACACAGGTTTCAGCGTCGAGACGAGAGCTGATAATTCGAATCTGCAACACGACTACACTTCGGCTCTGAGCACTCCTGCTACCTTCTCCGCTCCGTACTCATTAACAAGTATTTTATTTCTACTGCGGCCAATGCACTGTAAGCATGATTGATCATTGTCTAATATATCACAGTCGGACCGAAGTATCTAAGCTGGTATTGAAACTGCTCTATAAGCGACATTTGAAATTCAATTAAACTAGTGAATTGAACATTAGTGTGACCTCCATCACCACCTTTTGAATTAATTAAGATATTATCCGATATATTCATTCATTCAAATTGAAAGTGTGTTGTAACACTTTCATATCCTTATTTTTATATCTTATGTTGTTAAGTCTCCGGTATGTCACATACTTTACATAAAATTTGATGCTATTTAATAGATGTTTTGAGTTACTGAAGAATTAAATTTATTTTTAAAAATATCCTAAAGAAGAGTGTTTGGAGCTAGTAACTTCGACTCTATTGATCATCTGTACCGCTTTCACTAAAAAGTAAATACCTACCTCAATAGTTATAGTAATAATAATAATAATAATAATAATAATAATAATAATAATAATAATAATAATAATAATAATAATAATAATAATAATAATAATAAGGAGAAGAAAATTGACGGCAAAATAATGACACCCTACCGCACCAATTTGTCCGCAGTTGGGTCTTATTTCATTTTTTTAAACAGTTCCAAATAGAAAGTCTCGAACGGTACTCGTACATAAGATTATGGCAATTATAGGCTACTTTCGAAGAATTCGAAATCACGTCGCCTTCACTCGCCTCTATAATTCCACCAACGTAATAAGAATTCCATGCACGTCTAGCATACTGACACAACCATTCATTCTTTCATCGCAGAAATCATCTCCAACTCAAATACTTTCACTCGCGTAAGATTCAATGCAGTTGTATTATCAGATGTCTACGTACGTACTGTCGCATCGTCCTAATATTTTATCGCTTACTTGCTCATTCATTTTTTGGCATTGAAACACACAATCATATTCGCAGTGACCCATGTCTATTTGTACCTCTGCTTAGGAGCCATCGAATTTACACCATAACCAAATGAGATGACTTCGTTCAGTGGTTATCAGTTATTTCTCCTTAAGTTAGGTAGAACAGAACTAACATAATTTTTTAATAAAACGCTGTGTTGTTGTAAAACAAATGTGTTCGTTTACAAAAATCCATTTCTATATTTTACTTGACTCTAGGAAAAGATTCAACAAACTATTGGTCATATCCGGAGATTGCATTCATCCTATAGTCATTATATCGTTTTACTATTTACATTCCAGATAAATAAATTATTGTTTTGCCTTGCCTAATTTTTAAAACAGTTTCAAGCAGATCGTCTCGAAGGGTATTCGTACTCAAAATTATGACAATTGAAGGCTATTTTCGAAGTGTTTGAAATCACGTCGCATTCACATGCCTCTATAAATTTCACAAACATGCTCAGTTGATAATCGGCAACGTAGGTATCATAGAGAACCGAAGCACTATCATATCCTAAAGTTTCGTAAATACAATGCAGATTTCTCTTGAGATTTTTCATAAATTTGCAAAGAAGAGTTGCTTTAAAACTGAAAAAATACAGTATTCATTGCGATTAAAGAATGCCATTAAACATATCGATGGTTTTGGCGGAAATCTTTTCTAATTACGCAGTGTTGAATAATACATATCTTCAGTGAGCAATCGTAAGTGAAATAAAACGCTAATTCTCAAAATCGCATATATGGTTTTGAACTCTTTCATTAATTTTTTTGTAGTGCATTTCGAGATGTGAGGTTACGAAACCAGAGACTCGCCGCAAAAATGCGTATGTTTCTATTTTTGTTAATTTTATTATGACAAACGTAATAAATTTCATATTCCATTTCAGTTTCAATTCGTCAACGTATACTGCACGCAAATTTAGTATATCTCATATATAAGCAGCTGAAAAATAATTAAATTTATTAAATAACTTCATTAAATACAAAGCTCTAAAGTTCACGAAAATAACTTAATAAAATATATTGCTATAAAATACGCGCAACAACGGCATTTTCCGGGCATCTTAGTTGGCCTTGCAGCGTACTTCAACAACGACGTGGCATTGGGAACAGCCAATATCGATACCGTACGCCGAGGTTTACTGCCTTTCCGTCCCTTTCTACCTTTCCATCCGTTTCTCTCGCACACGGGCAACTGCTGCGCCGTCTAAAACGTTTTTCAGCGTCCGTCTTTCAGCGTCCGCCGTAAAGCTTCCTCGACACGGCCTCGGCGCAGCGCGGTCGCGCGATCGTCCAACGGCCGGCGACGCGCTTGGACGCGCAAAGAACGCGTGAGCGTGCGGGCAGACGGGTTAGCGAGTGGGCGGGCGGGCAGACAGACAGGCAGGCAGGCGGTCGCGGCCGCGCGCGCGCGCGCGCGCGCACGAGGCCGTAACCCGGTGGAGCGCGACGTCGTAACAGCCGCCGCCGGCGCCGCGCAGTGCCGGAGCACGTGTGCACATCACGCCGCGCGCGCGCCAATGATCGCCCACGCCCACCTGCGCGCCCTCTGCCGCGCCGCGCAGAGCTGCACGCTAGGAAGTGCTCGGGCCGCGCGCGGGTCGAGGTGCTTGGGCTTCTGCGATCGGACGCACCAGCTGCGAAACCGAAAGGCTTCTGTGTGGACGGGAAGAGAGCAATCTGAGCATTATCCGCCTTGTAGGTTCCCGTGGGGGCGATTTCGGCCATCGTTTAATCAATTGCGCCGCGTTTACCAGACAAAAGCAGAACAACTTTGTTTTACAGATCTGTTTAGAGTTTTCTAGTGTGAGCACTTTCTTTACTAATTGGGAATTCTTTGGGAAGATCGCTGCGGGCGGACCGAGGTGTTTGGGCTTCTGCGATCGGACGCACCAGCTGCGAAACCGAAAGGCTTCTGGGTGGATGGAAAGAGAGAAATCTAATAATTATCCGCCTTGTAGGTTCCCATGGGGGCGATTTCCGCCATCGTTTAATCAATTGCGCCTTTACGTGACAAAAGCAGAACTATTTTAAGTTTTAGAGATCTGTTTTGTATTTTGTATTTTGTGAACGCTTTCTTTACTAACGGGGAATGTCTTGGGCGTATCGCCCGCGTAGGACGAGATGCTTGGGCTTCGACGATCGGATGCGCCAGCTTCGGAACCGAAAAGCCTTTGGGTGGTTGGGAAGAGAGCAATCTAGGCTTGTTTCCTCTCGTAATTCCCATGGGGGGCAACTTTGACCACTGTTTTATCAAGAGGGCCTTTTTTGCATGGTTATAAACAGAATTATTTTAAATTTTATAGTTCTGCTTAGAGCTCCCTAATATGATGGAAATCGCCCGACTGCATCCCGCAGCCAGTTTTCCTTCACCCCCGCTTCTCAGCTAATCCTCTTTAATTTTTCCTCACCTGCGAAGGCATAGACCGACTGAATCCCGTTTCGTTCATCCAAACATTCGAAACTAGTAAAAATGTGTTTTGAGTTGACATTCATCAGTAGCGTAAATAGATGGTCTCGCACCAGTCCAAAAGAAACCTCAACACATGTAAACGTGGCAAAATATTCTCAATTATGTACAACAGGTCAGAGAGGTAAGATGTTTGTGATAGGACGTTTCGAGTTGTGTTTCCACAAATTTTTAGGCGGAGATTTTCAACGTTGGCAGTGCTCAGAAAGGACATGAGTATGTCTCTTGAAAACAAACAGAAGTGAAACAATTATAATTGATCAATATCAAACTAAGCAGACTACGTAAAAGATTAAATCAATCGTACGGAGGCGAACAAAACGGGATGCAGTCGCGCTATGAGTTTTTGAGGAGGTAGATAAAAGGTTTAGGAATATTTCACCGCAGGATGCAGCCCAGTGTGGCCTTTCTTTACTAATAGGGAATTCTTTGGGCGTACGCCTAATACTTTGAGCTTTGCCTAATTTGGGTTAGTAGATATTACGGAGTTTTGTTTCAGTTAACTGCATCAGAAGTGCATTTGGCTAGAAATTGCCATGAAACATGTGCCAGCGTACCTTCTATTTCGAGTTTGCATATAGGGAAGAGACGAAGAGAACGTATCGTCGTAAACGGATCAAAGATAACTTTATATTTTCTTTAAATTGTATAAGGAGAAGATATTTTACCTGTGCTTTGAACTTTTAAATGTTACCATTTTAATTTTTAAAACACACGAGTTTGCATCATCACGATCTTTTGACCTCCTTGGGTTGCCATTTTTGTTTTTCATGCGATCAACACTATTTCAATTTTTTCACCAAAAATTGAATTTATCTAATTTTATATCAGAATGTATTTTTCTTTTGGTTGGGGTTCAGAATAGTTTTGTTACTGATTTTTTTCACATGAATAATACAGTAAAACTTTCCAGAAAACAATCAAGAAATTTCTACGCACACAAATATTATCCGTGGAATTTAAAGACCAAAACAGTGGTCAAATTTAGCAAGACAAGACCTAAACAAATTCTTTAAAATATTTCTTCAATATATTTGTATTATTATCTCTTACTAAGAATAAAGAATGAGATATGAAACTTGTGGCGTTTGCAGTACATATCTTTACATAAAATAATATTGTGCTTTATATAAAATACTAAGACTCGTTTCTACGATTTGTATTTTTTTTAACTACGCGAAGAAAATAATCAAGAGAGGATATCTCTGCTGTTGTGTTATAATAATCAGATTATTACATCCAAACTCAGCGGCGGGAAAATTAAAAATCCTATTGTATTTCGTATTTGTACATTAAAAAACTACACAGTTGCTTCTTATGTTTATTAACTTTGATAGCTTCCATTTTTTAGATATAAAGTTAAGTTTATATTCTAATTCTTTTTAATACAAATTGTTCGTGTTCATTATTTTCCTTCAAAGTTATGTGGGTATATTTGCATTACACATTTCTTTGCCGAAAATTACGAATTTCAAAACTTTTACAAAACAATGGAATACGAAAATACGTCATCTTTGGTGAAGACTAGAAAGAAAATGACAAAGAATTTGTAGTCAGTAAAATCACTAATAGCAAATAAATATAAAAGATGTCATTAAAAAGCCAACATGGTCAACGACGCCAACATTCTTTTATTAAGTCTTTCAGAACATTTATACATAAATTTTAATTCTATTTTTCTCAGGCCAACATACTAGGAAAAATTGAAAAAAGAAAGATCACTTTTAATGTTAACGCAAAAGTTAACCGATTAAAAAAAAATAAATTATATACATTGTTAATTGTATATCAAAAATACAGAAAATTCACATTTTAAAAATTCACCGATAATTTTTATTTCAAATTTCTTTATGAAAACCCAATATGTATAAATACGATTGAAAATATAATAACGTTCTGTGCACGAAAGCAGAGATAAGAATTTTTTTCACATTTTCCGTCCCAAAACTCTTGGAAACAAGGCTGCAAAGCCATCCGGATATCCTAGTGCGTAGGGGATTCGCCAGTGGAAGCCACAGTAGCGTGCCCGACCTAGTACGAGATTCGATCCATGGACCCGGTGAATGTGGGCGATCTCGCTGTCCATTCATGCAGGGGTCGATACAGGAATAGTGTGAGGTACTACTACGATAGGGGGCTACGCCTGGTGCCCAGCCGACATAGTACGGCCTCACCGGCTGTCTGGACTGAATGGACGCGTAGCGCCAGCCACCAGAGGGATAGGATTGTCGCAAGGTCTGCTCGCGTGCCGTGTAAACGGAATTCCAGCGACCGTGCACCCCCTTCCAAGAAAACCACTGCCACTTCCAAAATGTTAGTGCTGTCGTTATGATGGCAAATTACATTACCCAACTCTAAAAAGAATTACCTTGTGTGACAAAACTCACAAAAATGTTACATTAGCATAAATGTTAAGTAATTAAACCGTTTTGGGGAATATGAATAAATTTTAATAATACTTTATCATGCATTTTTTTCACTTGTACCGTTTTCTTTCAGATTTTTTTACTACTTAGGTTTTTTCTCCAGTCGGTAGATATTAATCCCTCCATCCCATATAATTTCCTTCAAATACACGTCCCCACAGGTCACTATCTGCTGTCTTCTACCGTGACTTCAGTATTCATAGACTGTTCAGGTTATTTCCACGTTATAGGCGAACTTCTACTCGTCCCTTCAACTTCCATGTATACAACATTCTTGTAATCTGACTCTCCTACATTCTACAGACATCTAGGTACCTCATCAACATCCTTCACTTAGATCCACTATATTTCTCTCTATTTATATAATATTTCGTAAGACGGAATTCTCGGTATTTTCTCGCCTCGATTTTGTGGCAGATCTCCCCCAGACGTTCATTGCCAGGAATTATTTTATGCAAGAAATTCTTCCCTACTGCCCAAGCGTGTGTCATTAAAATATATAACTGTAACTAAACTAAATATAAATATTTTAATATAAACTAAAATTTGGCAATGCATTATAAATCATTACCTGGGGTTCCTTTATATTCCACCTATTTACTCTGATAGCATAAATGCTTACGCTCAACCTTACGTTCTTTATTATGTAATTTACCACGATGTAAAATATATTATTGATATTTGTACTTAATATTTTTTTTTTGTTTGCAGATGGTGGCGACATTTCAATATATTTTTGTTCGATCAATTTGCTTTTGAACTTTTCAGAATACGACGATTTTTGGTTATGTCTATTCATCAAGCAATATTCACAAAAATGAATACATAACATTTTTAAGTTCTTTTTGCAAATATGTTTCTTAAATATTATAATTTTCCTTTTGAATGAATTTACTTAAAAAAATCGACAATATTTCTTTGCCAAACTAATTGTAGAATCCAGCGAGTATAGAAATGACAAGTGATACACTTACGAGGAAACTTTCCTTCACTATATAAATACCTACGATGCTCACCTTTGCACTTCACCCAAAATGTCAAAATGTGTGCTTTCTCACTGATGCATTACGGATAATCTTACTATAATCCTAAAATCTTGAGAGAAAATATTTCATACCTAATCTAATGTGAATTACCCTTTAGGCGAATTAATTATTTTTCTCAAAAGTAACGTGGTACTTAGAAATGAATTTTACTCAGCTTTCTCATACAAACACGATTGTTTAGTGAAATCTGACGGCTGTGTATTATTTTTATGCTTGTTTTGTATTTGATAATAGCCTTTTAGCATTCTCTACACCAATGACTTCTGCATCAAGGCATTAAGGAACTGCTGTGGTAAACATTGCTTGAGCACAAAAAGTAAATTAGAGGATTTCAAAAGAACCGAAAACAGATGTGTATCTTCAGTATTATTGTATGTACAGAACATCAATTATTTTAAAATTTAAAAATAATTAGCACATGTTGATATAACATTGTAAGTTCTGCATTAATTGCTTACGTCGATGGAAATAAGGTCAATACAAAAATGTAATAGTACATATTTGATATATTCGAGATCTATTCAGAAACACTGGAATTATATTACAAAATAACCGGCAAAATATTTCTCAAATTTAACTCTCTATTGTCTATCGTAAGGCCGCAAAAATATCTTTGGAAGAACTGAGAAAGTCAGGCTTTTTATTCCTGCAAAATATCTCCTAAACTTTCGTTTCCTAAAATGAATAATGATGACAGATAAAGCCTTTTTTGAGATCCAATTATTTTCACTCTACAGTGATTGTAAAGAGACAAACACGAATTTTTCAAGGACATTTACATGAAAATTATTTTAATGAAGTCATAAAAGTCTACAAAAAATATAAAACACTCATAAGAAGGCTTCTCTAAATTATTATAATACCAACACTCTCTTAGTGTGTTAATAAACTGATAAGTTTTTAAATTTTTATTAATAATTTCTGAAGCCTTTCTTGGATAAAAATTATATTTTTTGACATTGGGTGTTAAAAAACTGTTTAAGGAAAATATATTTGGCAATATTTTTGAATCTTTTTAAAGTGAAATAATTTTCGATCATTAACTTAATATAATTCCAAAAAATTAACAAAGTTTGTTTCTTAAAAAGAAAAATGTTTAAACATAGTTTCTTTAACGAAGTTGAGATGGTGATGTCCGTTTCCTCTGAAGATACCCCTTAGCCAAAATGTGAAGGTAAACGTTTTTACAATTCATTACACATCTTTTAATTATATATATATATATGAATGTAGGAACCTATTTCAATTAATTTGAATATATAATTTTCAAAAATGTTGTCGTCTCTATGAGTGTATTTCTTTTTTGCTGATTTACACTAAAATAATAATTTCATTACCAAAACTTCATGACTCTGCGTCAGAAAAAATAAACGGTCTTACAACTTACAAAAATGATTGTGAAAATATGAACCTTAATACAGGATTTTTCCTTTAAATTTTGTTCATTAGAAGTCATTTTAATATAAAATAATATGATTAAGAACCAAACCCGCACTCACCCTTTTTGTTTATCAAATTGTTTATCAACCATTGCCTAAACAATGAAATATGGGACTGGTTTTAACGAAGTTTTGGCATGTTAAGAACGCTTGTCCGATAAAAATAAGATCATTTACCTAAGTTCACAGTATCACAAAAGACAATTACAGTAGTCTTCTCTAGAGGCGCTACCAGGATTTTTCAATAGTCTGTAGGTGCATTTTTAATTTTTAAATTCATTTTCATCAAAAAGTACAAAATTTTAGTGACGTATGAGGAAAATATAACGGCAGTCGACGTCATGATTTTTATAGAGATTTTTATATATGCTGAATTAAAGAATGTTTGTATATATTGATTTATAGTTAATATAATGTACTTAATTAAAATATTGATTGGCTTTCATACCTATAGAAAATTAGTAAGATCTATGTGAATATGCGACATCGACTTCTGGGGATGGTGAGTTGAAGCACCATGGGAGTCCCTCCTCTCTGGTTGCGCTTTTGATAGTCTCCAAAATCCTGACAATGAGTAGTACCAATTTTATATTTTTGAAACTAATAATTGTGATTTTAAGCTTACAAACGGGAATGATTATGTATAAGAACCTTCAATAAGACGCAAATAAGAAACACGGAAAAATAAAAATTAGTGTGAATTAATTGCCCATAATATATAAAAATATTGCAGTAATCACCAGTCACAGAACATAAGGAAATTAAATAAGTTCCAGATATAAACAAGATACAGATACAAACAGATATAAGGATTAGAAATAAATAAAAAAAAATATTTTTTCGAACACTTACGAAAAAGAAGACTGAGCAAATTAATTTTGTCATTTCGCAAAGTGCACTATAATTTTTATAAATATTATTTACTACCTATGCAAATACAAACTTTCTCAGAAAACGGTACTTTTGTTTTGTCAAAGAAAGCGACTGAAACATTATTTCAAGAAAACGGCTGGGTGTATTTCATTGCATGGTGTATATCGGCAGTCATGTAAATAAAAACCGACCGCATCCGTAAACGCTTCATGTCGCAGTACACGGAACGACTGTCAAGATTCGACGGTCGAACCGGCAAACGGTACAATGACTCCTTCCGCGCATTCGTTCCACTTGACGCAGCAATCGTTGAAAGAACCACATCAAAGAGCACCGTTGCCCAAGCGTGTGTGGCGTGTGTGTGTGTGTGTGTGTGGGGGGGTTCCTCTTAGGTTGGAAGACGTGCGGTGAGGCGTTGCCCTGATCACCGCTCTGAGAGCTAGAGCGCGGACGAGGACGCGGGCGCGGGTGCAACCGGTCGAGCGGCGGCCAGGAGCCCCAGCGTCAACTTCGCATACGCCGCCGCGCCGCCGCCACCGCCGCCGCCGTTCGCTGCCGGGCGCTGCCGCCGCGCGGCTCGCCCGGCCCCGAGCCCGAGCCCCCGCCCGCCCCCGCGCCAACGCAACCGGAGCCATTCAAGACTTGCCCCCGCACGTCTTTACGACCCTGCGGAACATCTAGCAGCTGGTCACCGGGCCACTGCCCTCTGCGATCTATGTCAGCGACTCTACCCCACGACAAGCTACAGAGATGTTTATAATTATGGAGGGTTTTTCTTTAGTGAATTGAAGATATATTTTTGTCAGCATCTTTTATTAGTTTTGAGTGGTCTCTCATTTGGTTGAAATATATTTAACCCCTTATCTGCCAAATAACTTTAAAGAAATATTTTCATTTTTTTTCTTGTTAATTTTTGTTCGACATATATCCTAGCCACGGACAATTCATATTTAAGCTTTCGACAAAATAATGGGTTTGGGAAATATTTGATATTGCCATTTGGAAACATTCGCACTTGCGGAGTAGGAGAATGGAAAAATCGCAGTTGGAGAAAAGGTGCTTTTTATTTTGAAAATAAAGTGATAAAAACGAATGGTTTAATAAGAATTTCATTACATAATATTGTGGAATTGAGAAACACAGTGAAGATTTATGTTACACTGATGATATGTTAGCCCAGCATTTGTTTTGCGATGAATGCTTTTAAATGTTTGCACTAAGTAGTTATTCTCTGTTGCAAATAGAGAAGCAGGAAGAGGATATTTTGGTCCTGGCTTGCGGGAATCTCCGGTTTATTCTTAGAAGAGACATCACAAAATGTCTGAACTCGAGTTGTTCAATAAACATGGTGCCACATAGTTTCCTATGAATTTGCCAGGCAGCAGCAACAGCTAGGTTTATCCTGTTTTAGAACTACGTTCATTATCAATCATTTTATGTCCTAAAAATTCTGGACTCGCCGATAACTATTCTCTTTTTCTGACTACAATAATATCTCGAGTATATAGGAGTTAAGAGTATGAGTAGAAATAGGGTATACTAATATAAGAGTTCAAACCGAACTGCCGCTCCATCTACCCATGTATATTACGCCATTATCCTGGTAGTCAAAATGTTCCTTTTCCATTTTATTCATTTCTTTCACTAAAGCTAAAGGTTATCCTGGTAGTCAAAATGTTCCTTTTCCATTTTATTCATTTCTTTCACTAAAGCTAAAGGTTATTTCTTCATGTGCGGGCTCATTGGCCTTCGATTACTTTTCTTTCAAGTCCTGGAGAAAAATATAAAAAATGTCGAAGAAAACTTAGAAGAGTTGTTAAGGTTGTGAAAAAATTAACAACATAGTGTTTATCACTTTTCTGCAAGTGGAATATCATCTGAATCTCCTTACCTAGATAATCTTTCATCGAATAAGAATAATCATCACACGAGCAAAGCATCCATTTTTGATATCCGAATTTTATTACCTTCGCTCTCGTAAACATCTTAACAGAAGAATCCCCCAAGACGGGGTCATAGATTCATCAATGCTACATTGCTGGTGGAAGATATCAAACTGCTGCAATTTTTTCCTTTAGCTCGTCATATAAAGGATAAATCCTCTCTAACTTATCTCCCAGCGCCAGATACGTGTTTCCATTTCATAAAATAATATTTTTATGACCATAAATGTTTGCCTGTACAAAACACTTGAGGCAATAGTTACTGCAATATCTTCGGCAGTACCTCAACACGTGTCTTCAGTAAGCATATAATGATAACAGCTCAATAAAAGGAAACCAATAAATTGAGTTATAGCATTTTTGCTGACATAAATGTTTTCACCTTTCTGGGATGGATAAAAGCATACCATTAAAAAATTTAAATAGCTATCTGCGAATATTTTCTGAAAAACAATGCATGTTCAAGATTCAACAATTCTGTATATTTATCAGATCCAACCGACATTGAAAATATTTTCAAGAAAACTATTATGGATATTTTGCGATTTTTCCGGGATCACTATTTCATATCAGATTTCTCATTTTTTCTGAAGTACTTCTTTCTGGTGTAGAAGACACATCAGTGCGTTAGTCGACACATCAGAGCCCTAATTTTCCTCATATCATATTGGCACAACCCCATCTAAATTATTGTCATCTTCTCCTCATCCATCAATGCGACATTGTCTTCAGGGAGCATCCAGCAAACATCAATTTCCATGTCACTCAGGTCCTCAATATTTTAATTATTTAAATATTCAGCAACTTCTGATGTAACAAATTCCTGTGAGGTCATTTTCAAACAACGCATTTTGCAAAACCGCAAACTATACAGCATCCTGAAAGCAAGCGTCAAGAAGTGAAGCTAGAGCGGAAAATATCTTCCATCAAAGTGTCATTGTTCCCATTAGGGAACACACTTACATTGTTGGTACCGTGCATATTACTGACTATTCTCTATTGGCAGAAATTTTAGACAATAATAAAACAATCACGAAAAAACATCATTTAGTAGTTATTAAAATCAATTTTTATATTCAATTTTGTGGATTTTTTATTACATAAAAATTTTTAATTTCAAAATTCAATTAACGAGTAATTTAGGGAAATTGTTGTTTCGAATACTTTTAGAAAATGGTTCATACTATTTTTTCTCTTTAGATCCCTTTTCAACTACTATGGTCATATAGCTATCACGGTAGTGGAACACGCATAGGAATACACTCACTAACATCCATGCCCGGGACGGGACCTTCAAGCCAAGCAGCCACGGCGCTTCAGCCTTAGCGACATCGGATATCCAGGCAGGCCTAGTTCATACTTTGATTTATTAAACTTTTGAAAACCAACGGTCTCTAATAAAAAGGAAGATATAAAACTTTAATTTCAAAATCTATTTCTAAATGAGAACATTGACAGATAAACGGCGAAGATTTTTTTCTATTCATCTGAAGAACAAACAATGAAGAAATACAGCATATGGAAATAATAAGACAAGCATGTGAATTCTGTATTATTATACAAGATTAATGACAAGAATGACGTATTATATACAGGAATAAAACCATTATGCCCTATCCGAACCGTCGATGTTTTATCGCAACGTTTTGAAGCCAGAGACGTTAATAATGGGTCGGGCTGAAGTTTAACTTCGTTGGATAATTCGAATTACTTTACAAATCGAATTTACGATACTGTTAAATTAAATATGATTATTATTATTAAAAATTCAAATCAATTCTAAAAAGATGTATGAAAGTGGATGAGTTTTTCAATGAAAAATCTAGAAAGTCTTATTTATGTAATTGTAATATTAGGAATTGCCACTTTGTCTCAGTTTCGAAGCATTCGTACAGTTATTTTTTTCTTGGTTAAACATACAATGCAATATTATGGAAAGAACCAGCATTTACAAAAAACAGGTAAATATTTAAATTAATTATTATGTATATTTATTGATTAATACATATTTAGCACAATTTGAAAAGTTTTTAGATACCATTTGAGTTCAAAATATAATATCCAATGAATTTTACCTAAATTAACTATTTACTATCATTCAAAAATATAATTTTGTCTTAAAAAGCTAAACACATAACCTCATTTATCGCAGATCCGAATTAACGCGCCATAATGCATTTGGCGGAAAAGAGTTAAACAAAGCAATACAGTTTGCATAGCAAAATATGGTTGAACACAAACGAACGTGCATAGATACTACTGAGACATATTGCTCGAATGATAAATTTGATACTTCTACGACGAATATCGCTGTACATATGTAACGGACGTACTTCATTTAAGATAATGACTGCATTAAACAGAGCCTCTTCTTACGAACTCAGACGCAACGTCATAGGTATCAGGAATCGACACCAGAGTTGAGCCTCCACCACCGCGGTACACACCATCAACATAACGTGGGTGTAGCCAACGACCAGAACATTACATCAACATACAGTGAACTCAGACAAATATCCTCATAGACATTTGAAGTAGTCGCATCTGAAGCTTAATCAATATGCAGAGGAGTGCTGTTGATTTGACGTTTTTCTTTCAGAGATTACGAAAAAATGGATGCCGCGAAACCCATTATATCAGTGAGATGATGACAACGATGACAATGAGAACGACGATCTCGGCCATGCTGACGATGACGGCGACGGGTTGAGTAGGAAACAAATGCCCCAGGCGCAAGAGTCGTGAGGAAAGAGGTAAGCAAAGCACGTGCCGCTTACGGCGACCGCCGAGCGCCGGCTGCCGAGCGCCGGGCCGCGCAGCCGCCGGGCCCCGGGTGGCCGGTGCCTGCAGACCCGGGAGCATGGCTGGCGGGCGGGCGACGTGCGCCGGCCGCCCAAGCGGAGCCCGACACAACCCGACTCCGCCTTCCCAGCCGCGACGGACATCTGCGCCAGAGGCACGGACTGAAGTCTCGAGAGAGTAGCTTCGTACAAGCCCTTCAAACGAGATTCAACTATAGTTTTCGGCTGTAAACATTTTTTTAAAATATTAGTAAAGTAAAAATGGATTTTGGTCCTTCAGAGGGTAAGATTTCCAGCGTTCATTAACCATTGCCATGTTCGTTACTTGCAGAATTATAATAAAATTTATTTCAATGTGCAACATTGATAGCTATTAGGATATTTAACTTCTTGACTTTTTTATGTGCGAAAGATAATTAATATGATATTGTATATTAAATTTTACATAAAAATTCAATGACAGCACCAGTTTTCAATGAATTTTTAATAGTCCTCAGTGAAAATGCATTATAAGCAAATGATTTTTGTTGTCCATTCTCTCACCTGCAATTTGTGGTACTGATTTTCTATTAAATTAAGATTATTTAGATGAATAATCAGTCAATTTTCAGTATTCATAAATTAATTCATGAATATTGAAATATATTTAAATTTTTAGTCATAATATACTCTTGTTGAATAAAAGACATGAATTACAACTTTGATCTTCAAATGAGCATAACAACGCTTTGTTTCTTTCTTCCGTTTTGTATACATTCATGATTCTTGTCACTATTTTAAAATCTGGTGACACTGAATAGGTTTTCATCTATGACATGACACACCTTAATTTAACAAATAGAATGGTCAGTAAGATGAGGGCTGATATTTAGTAAATCTGAAATAAAAAAATACTACTTATTGCTTATCCCCAAATATTTTGAGTACTGTATAACTTATTTTAAGCGATAATTTAAGAAAACAGTAAACACAATATTTATCAAAAGAATGCCTATGATTTTGAAACACAATATCAATGTTCAAAAAATCAGAACATTATTTACTAATATAAGTAGATGTTCTATTACACCACCAGATCGTTCAATGTCCTATCGCTCTTATCTCTCAAGAAAACAGATAATATGTTCTTTGAAGAGCTTAATAACTAAGTATAACAAAGGAATACTGGTGTTTTAGACATGAGATAAGAATTAGACAGGTGGCCTTCTGTAGCAAGAGTATTAATGAACAAAAGCACACGACATATTTTTCCACCGAATACCCAAATAATATGTTAACGAAAGTTGTGGTATACGGGAAAAACTCACAATTTTTTAAAAACTTATATCAAATCTTGCAAATAGTTGATATTCTTGAAGGTAAAATACAGAAAAGCCTGATAATTTGAAAAAGTAAACATTATTTTCCTACTTATATTTTCTAACAATAATAAGTAATGTATAAAATTTATTTTTTTGAACTTGTGAAACACATGATGGTGAATTTGTTTGTTTTCCTGTGGTTTACGATAATTTTTTTGAGAGCAATTCTCACAATAATTGTTCCGCTAATACATTTCTGTTGAAATAAGTTTGGAGACTTCTTGCCTTCCCTGGAACCAATTTTTTCTTTCAATTTTTTAATTTCCTTGTTCTGATTAATGGCCAATAAATTATTTGCTGATGTCCTATTTTCTCTTACTGACGATTCAAATGATACTCTATCTTCAGTTCGAACGGAAGTTTCTCACACTTGTCTTTAAACATTGCTTTATAATTAAAGAAGGCGTATGGTAAAATGTTGGCTCAAGCACGTAGTTTTATTTCGTACAACACGCAGATCTGTAAATTTTAGCGACCGGTTATTCAATAAATTTTAAGAATTTTCTGATTACAAACCTTTAAATCCTTTAATTAAAAAGTCACAATAATAATAATAATAATAATAATAATAATAATAATAATAATAATAATAATAATAATAATAATAATAATAATAATAATAATATCTTTAATTCTTCCATCTGACCACTAAGGGTCTAAGGTCTGCTTTTCTATCCAACCACTTAAATAACTTTACATTTACATAATTATATTCCTCATATTGTAACTTATAGTTCTGAAGAAACCGACGTGACATACTTTTTTCATTTTTCAATGTTAATTCTGTGACACGAAATTGTGTCCTTCATGAAAACTCTGGATTTTGAAAACGATATTTCAAAATACCAGTTTTTTTCATTGTGTTCTACACTGTAGAATCTACAGCAATCCAACAATTGTTTTGATTTTGATTTATTTAGTGAAATAACAGTAAAATCTGTGTGACGAATGGAGGAGAAGTACATTTGCACACGTTTCCTTGAGCTCCAGAATCTCTTCCCAACATTTTAATTATAAATAGGCGATTGATGAATAAAAAAAGCGTGATTAGCAACCTTTGAAAACTAGGCATTTTCGCTCTCAAGTTACAGAAAATTTATTTGCATCGGTAATAGAACTGCAGATTTGATTTTTTTATTTCTAACAAAATATGAACATACATCCAGCTCTACTCCTACCAATACTAGCAAAAGGTGAGCTCCACAAAACGAGGTAATACTCATTCTGTGAACAATATAAGTTTGAAAAAAAATTATGTAAGTCTTCAAAATAGAAAATGGTTCATAAATGGATAGAACGATGATTTCAAACTTACATTTTGTCTTTTGATTTGGAATTTTTTAAGTGGCTAATTTTTTGTCAAATCATCCTTTTGATGTCGGATAGATAAAGCCGATGTATCTCGCTTTCCCTTTACTTGAAAGTCAACTTCAAGGTTCTCAATAAAATAATTAATCGCAAATATTACTTGCTGGCTGTTCTTAATATTATCACACCTTGACACAATGAATAATGTCGGGATCATACTCTCTCGCATTTTCCTGTTATTATTAAATAGTTCATAAGCTTTGTAAAAACTCAAGTTAACTTTATGGTAGTGCGTACTTGTTAAACAACCTCTTAGAATAAAAATATTATTGATACATCCACTTACAGAATATCATACGTTACAACACTTCTTTTCGGAAATATTTTTTTTCTCTTTATAAATGATCAAATCTTATTTGTAATCTATTATCAAACTTGTATTTCTTCACAATTTGGTATACGTAGTATTCTCTTCTTCAGTGTTTATTTCATAAGTTTTCAACAACTGTGAAATCAAGTAAAGAAACTAAAAGTGATCTACAAATAGAAATTTAAAAAATCTGTTGAAGTCACCCATCCCTTGCCTGCTGGTAAATAATAAATTCAATATTTTCGGATTTACTTCTTTTCAATTAGTTTGATTTAATTATGCACGTAAACCAAATCAATGTCGCAGGTTTGTAGGTGAGGAAAGTTTATGAAGTGTCATAGGAACAAATAATTGCAGATGAATATTGAAGTTTCTTTTACACTATCGTCTAAATTTGAAAGCATAATTTTCCATAAACGACCTATTACTGAAGCTTAGAAAATTCCAGCCTGCTCTAAACATACACTCCGTTGCTATTCATTTACTCATTTTATCACTGAGAAATTATTCTTAAACCGCAGTAATGTAAAGATCCATTTAATGCAAGCATCCGACATCTGTAAAATACTTTTACATGAGGGACATTACGTGATAATTTAGAATATTTTAAAGAATAGTATCTAAAAGTTTAAGATTAGCCAAGGAAACTGTTAGCATCCAAATATTCACTTTCTCAGCGGTCTGAGAAACCTCTTTTTGCAATGCTCTTATTTATGCGATCTATGAAAGCAAATGGTCTTACGTGAATACAAAATCATAAAACTATAAATAATTTATTCAAAAAATGTATTCTTTGCTGTGTAACTTTTCGCTGCGTTCCGACTTAGTTCAAGTCATGGTGTGATTGCAATAGAAGCGGCATTTCACCAGCAAACAAGGTTGTGCTGCATTTGTGTATTAACACCGATCAAACTGTCATTGTCAAATGAAATCACCGTCTCAAAAATCTAGAAACCGACTGTTAGAATTTGTCATTTCTGCTGTTACTCTCGGATATCGATACTGATTTAGGATCTTTCAGTAACAGGCTTTGCCCTTCATTGTCCCTCCTAAGCGGATCCCAGTGTTATGGACGGTTACTTATTTCAACGCATATTTTCATCTCAAGTGTCTTTGGTCATTCTTATGGTCATGCTAGAGATTTTCTTAACTTCTCTTGGAAATGAGATACACAATTAAATTATTGTATCTCTGGGGTTACATCCATATAAGTTTGAGTCATTCACGCCAATCTACCTAATAATCTGGATCATAATTTTAACAACGAATGGACATTACCATTCTTTCAAATAAAGGAGAGTGAATATTGTTTGCTTCACCACCGAGTTCCGTTTCCGGTGGTGCTTCAAATTGACTCTTGTGGCGTACATATTCTTGTGACATACACATTCTTGGAGTATTTCTTTATTTGTAGAATTTTGTGGAATGCTGTACGATTAGATTCTGTGGAACAAAATTACACATTCACGATCGAATGTATACTAATTTCCTTTGAAAAACACGGATAAGAGCATAAAATATCATGTCATTATCGTAGGGTATTTTTGCAATTCACTTTCACGTTACAAAACTAAGTACCAAGAAATAAATTATTATATCTAATGAACATGCACTATGCCAAAGGAGCGGAGCTACACTAGGAGAGGTGAAGCGCAAGGCACAAGACAAAAAGGAGTATGTCAAATGACTAACCCGACGCTGAGAGGCATCAGGGGAAGAAGAAGAAGACTAAGTATTATTTATTCTCGTAATATATGTTTTTTGTTCGTTACGGTCAAATTTTTAATTCAAATACAAATTAAAATGGTAAGAAATCAAAATTAAATTTGAATGGATTTGATTTATTTTCGTCAAAAAGCAGTAAAAAACTGGATGAGACGTAGGAGAGAGAAGTATAATCTGCGCACGTTTTCTTGAGCTCCAGAATATTTACCATATCTTTTTACTACACGTATTTGATTGTTAAAAAAAGTACTAACAAAGGGAGGTTAGCATTTGAAAACTAGTCTTGTTCGCTCCCGAGTTGTAGAAAACTTATTAGCATCGTTATACGAACTAAGATGTAATTTTTTAGAATGTTAGAAAATAGAAACCCACACCCCGACTCTATTCCTACCTGTAACAAATGGAGAAATCAGAAAAACGAACTCAAAGTGAAGTTATTTTGATATTCAGAAGAGAAGCAAGAGGCGATCTCAGCCATTTTTCAGTAGATCAGAGAAAGAGGACGAAAAATCTGATCGAGATGAGGCTTACTGACCCAGGTGTGCAATATACATGTCACAGGCTTATTTAGTATTCTTAAAATTATACAGTACAAATGTTAATTAAAGCATTGTTGAAATAAATGTAATTTTACTTACTATGGTCTGTACATCAAAATTTGTGCCGAAACAGTTATGGTTAATGATTTTACTTTGCGCTTAAACTTTTGTTTCAGTTTGAACTGTTTAAAGATATTTGGTAATGTGGTGCAAAGAAACATACATATATTATGTGTGAATTTTATGTTGTAAGTTGTTAATGCTGGCAGAGGATGAATATGATTCCTACGACGTATGCTGTAATTATAAACACCTGTATTGCATGAAAATATTTTCTTACCCTTAAGCAAGTCAGTTAAGAAATCAAAAAGACTTGCCACTGTAAATTTATGAAAATAATGTTCCATTTTATTAATCAATAGGAAACGAGATGTAATTATAATAGGAAATAAAACAAAAAATAACCTTATGTGAATTATTTTAATATGTTTTATATTTCGTTATTTTGAAAGCTGTATTTTCCTAACAGTGTTTCATATTAATACGACTAACCATTCATAAATGATTACATATTTCTATATTTTCTGGGAGCACAAGAAAAGTAAATTCAAAAAATTGTTCTTTGGCAGGGTTTTAATCTCTAATGTTTTGAATGATTGTATCCTGAACAGAGCTGTTTTTTTGACAAAAAAATAATTTACGTAATACCGGAGGCCACGTAAATTATTCTAATGAAATTGTTCACTGAAATAAAAAAATGATTTCTGAGATGTGTGGCTTTTTTGGTGCAACAACGCTGTATAAAAAGACGGCGCCTCAGCTAAAGCGTATATTTTCAGCTTCCATTTTCTAAAAGTGATATTAAGTAGCCTGGCAACTAATTGGACGTTTAGCAATTATTCGTCATAAAAAAATACAGAGCGACCAAGAAATGAAGCTATTCGGGATCTGCACCCGAGCTCAGCAAGTTCTTCGGAACGTTTTATAAATGTAGTGCCGTGGTGCCAAGGACATGGCTTTTAAAAATAAATTTTAGGCCCCATTATATTTCAGCCGTAGACAAGTGTTCTAACACTATTTTTTTCCATTAACTTTGCAAGGCATACAAATATATCTATTTCTATTTACAACATAAATAATGGTTTAATGCCTCGGTAAAAAGGGGTATGACAAATAATTGCTACACGTCCAGTTATTTCTCCAACACATCTTTAAAAAAGTAGCATTTTAATATCTTCAACCGTTCAAGATATTTTGGTGTGGGCACTTGAGCCGAATGTCCTGCATTATGAATAGTTTATTTCAGAAGTTTTCTTATTCTTTTAAAATATGTTGACAAATATAGCGCTCAGATAACCTTGAAAACCATATGTTCGGTATAAAATATGTGCTTTACTATGTACTTATGGAGTCGACCAGATCGTTAGTTCAACGTACAGTTTTAATTTGTTTTTCTAATACTTGAGAGTGCAAAAGCAGAGCGCTCAGGAAACTGCAAAATATCGCAACCCGTAACGACTAATTTTTTTCACATGAGATAAAATTGGATAAGGCTTTAGAATTTCAAGACAAACTTTGGATTTAAACTTATTTTATGCTGTTAGTTTCGTACTTATCATTACAACGAATAAAATTTGATATTTTAAGTTCTTAAATTATAATATTTTTTTAAATTTTTAAATTCTCTGGTATAAAACATTTTGACTTAATATTACAAATTATTGATACACAACATTTTGTTTATAAAATTTAACAGGAAATATAATTTTTTGAATACGTCATTATGTAAGAAGGTGAATTCTTAGACATCCTCGAACATTTGTATCTATCGATGTCAAAATCTCATTTTCATAAATGATGTGGATAATGGCATTTTGCAGTTACAAGAGCGAAGCCCACGCTGGTTAGAAAACTGCGTAAAGCAACACAGTGCGGGCGTGGGAACGGCCTCGAAAGCGCGCCCGCAACTCGCACACCAGCGGCGGGAGTGGCGGAGGCCCCGCCGCTGCGCGCCCGACCCGCACGCGCACAGGCGCGCTCCGACGCGCAACCCAAGAGCCGGGACTCCGGTGTCGAAAGCACACGGCCTCCAAGACACAACCTCCGAGGACGACGGCGCCCAAGAGGAGAACGCAGACCGCGAACCGACACAACAGCCAGCGACGGCGACGGAAGGAACGCGAAGTCGAAGGACAATATACTACGTACTTAAGAAAGCACGATCTCCCAAACGTGAGTCGCGACTACAGCGTAACAACACCCGCTCGGAAAACCAGATAACCTTTAATGGAAAAAATTGTCCTTAATTTTTCCGTTTATCACTGTTCTTCTACTACTGCTGTTCCAAGTTCGTGCCTCTTGCCGCTTTTTGTCACACTATAATGGTAGGCCTATACTACTTCATTTGTCATTTACTTATAAATACACTCTTTCCTGATCTCTTACCATTGCCCCTATCCATGGCTTTCTCGAGTGGCTGACCTTTGACTACCTTCCTTACTGAAGGTAGCCATGCCTCGTACATTTCCTCACTGTGTGATGCAGTATTTGAGTTCCGTATTCATATTCAAAAAAATGTATGGAAGTATTCTCCTAAATTTCAAAATCTACAGCACAAATTCATTTCAAATCTCACAATATTTTGTTGGCAATATTCATTATTGAAGAACCTTCTTTGACTTCTTATATGCCGTGTTTTTCTTCTAAATAAATATGTTTTTCGAAATTCGACGCGCATTACTGTATTTGGACCATTTTCAGAAGCAATGTCCTAGGGCAAGTATTCATTAACAATTATTTGAATACTGTTAGAGAAGAATGACTTACACTTCACTTAACATTCTAATGTGGATTTGACATTTTTAAGAAGTGATATTGTATCAGCGGTACAAAAGATACCTTTAGAATATCCAGCCCTCCCCCAAACTGACTAGTAGAGATAGAATAATTGTTTACAGTGAACTGTTATTATTTGAAACTGTGGGTGAATTTAAAGACTCTCAGCGACATCTAGGAAGACCTCCATTCTTCACATAAGAAATCAAATTAGTGACACATGAAATTACATTTATGATACAAGTTTATCGTTATTTTCCACTTAAAATCGTTGGAAGCCTATAAACAAGAGCAATTGATGTGTAAGTTTAATATTTATTACAACGGAATAAAAAGTTTGTAAAGCCTGATTTCTTCTATAAATAATAGCAAGATAAAGAAACTATCAATGTTTGACTTCGTGTTTCTTTTCAAAACCACTCTTTATTTTGTGTGTGGAATAAATTTATTGGATTGAAAACGTTTATAACATATCAACGGGCCTAAATTTTAGAGTTCATAAATACTTGCTTTGTATGTGGTCATGCAGATGATCCTTTTTACAAAAACAAACAAACAATTGTCAGAAAGATCATTTCGAAAATGGCATTCAACATGGTATAAAACAATCTTAAGATTTACGTTCATGTAAAATGTCATTTTCAAGATTTCAAAGTAACCTCTACGAAAACAATGCACAGCGTTTTAAACACTGTGTGATTCTCAATTCACGAATCAAATTTTATAGTTTTTCTGGATCATCTCAGGTGTATTTCTTGTACTTGTATTAGCAGTAGTTATAAAGACATACAATTTTTCTCTTCCACCGACATTACCTGAAAAATACCCAATAGCGATACGGATATCCTCCCACTGAGTGGTAAGAAAAGAACTACAGTACTTCGGTTTCCTGGAACAGAGTTCACATTAAGGTATCGATAGTACGCGGAATTAGCTGATTTACTGAAAGCCATGCGGACAAGCTATCCCTTCCCTCTCCTATCACATGCACGTGGCAACATAGAGAGAGAGGGAAACGGTTTCGCCTACGACTGCGCAGTGATGCCACACTGCTCGAACATTGTATACAGTGAACGATAGGGTTTCAGTATTTGAAAGCATGACCTACATCACGTGTTTGAAGCAATGACTGTCTTTCGATAACTTATTTCTTTCTTGACATTTGAAATTTCAATTTGGTAGATGAAACAGTTGTCCATTTCTTTACATATTTTTTCTTCTGAGCATTAAGAAATAATGTTTTCGATACACAAATGTTATTTGAATAAAAACTATATAATTTCATATTAATAAAAATAATTAACCTAATATTATAGGTTCAAAAACTCTGACTTACTCATTATATGCCACTAAGAGCCCTGAAAATACATTATAATGTAGCCAATTCTATATTGTAAGTTTCGGCACATTCCGAAATTGAATATGAATGAAATAATTTAACGATATTTAATTGAATAATTTCAGATTCGATGTGATTGGGTAAGAAAAACAAATTTCCTATTTAATGTTGAACAACAATGGTAAATTTTCTATGTTCTAAAGCCATCACCGTTCACGTCATTTTGTCTTATGCACAATAATAATTAAATTTTTACTAGTAAAACACATTTTTCTGAAAATATTGCTTCACATAATTAAAAAATGACCGATTTTAGTGATGTGTTTCTGTTCTAGTGAACCGACGATATCTCGTTATTACAATAAAATATTTATGATACTAAATTCTTCATCCTACTTATCTTTTTATTGCAATGAAATTTCTCCTAGACAATAATTCGTTGGAAATGTTATATACTGAACTTCTTTAATAAGAATTTTGCAATTTCGACTTTTTTAAATCTTGTTAGTTAATTAATTATACTTAGAATAATTCTGCGGAAGAAAATTCAACCATTTTTATCTTGTAATGTAACTAGTTTCTTGTCTGTAATTAATATACATATTAAATGAAGAGAAATAAAACTGTAATAAGACATTTACACCTACTACTATTTTAAAATTATTGAGAAGCAAAATATTGATCACATTAATGTAACTTGTAAATGTAAATTGTTATTTTATAATGGAATGATTCTTTTACATACCTAATGAATATCGAGAAGCATGAAGGAATTCAGAGCAAACGGAAGGTCTCAGGTGGCCTACGACTGTAATGCAAGACTGTTTGTCAAGACTGTTCCCATGCTTTGCATTTTGTTTTTCGTGAAATATGAACATTGTTCTAATTTCTAATTGTTTATACCGCTTGCTGATGGTGTTCGAGATATTTAGTAGACTAGCGTACCCGTGCGAGAACTCTGGCATGTTAAACTTTCCCTTATCTTTCCTCTTCCATATTAAGGAGAAGTTGCTAACAAAACATGTTTATTTGTATAAAACATTTTAAAAGGAAACTTCCAACGCACTTACATAATTTAAAATAAAAATAAAGAAGAATGAAATTGATTTTTGAAACAGACCATAAATAAAGGTATCAGAATTCACTTCTCCCCATAATCACATCACACACAGTTTTTAACAGGTTTTGACGTAAAATAAATAAATAAAATTCAGTATTATAGACATGTTCTTGGAACAATTCACAACACTTCCATAAAAACAACATTTGTAGTAATTTTACAATCGTTAAGTCCTTAGAACGCTTTGTCTAAGAGTTCTTCAACTAAATTGATTTTAATAACGCTGCCCGAGTGTTGCGTGATACGTTTGACATTAATATTTAGATTGAATTTTTTCAAAAATATACTTCATATTTTCAAAATCAAAGTGCAAATCGTCAGGTCACCGTGAAGTTCTCTTTCTTTAAAGACCTCATTTATGAAGATCGGTTGCGTGTGCGCAAAACTCGTCTATACTACTAAAATAATATATGATAGGATTAATTATAATATAAACAATAAAACATTAGATGACGCATACACTATCATATGCTGTGCTAAATGTATTTCCAAATATTTTCAATGATTCATAAATCGATCTGTTTGATAGTAAATTTAACTGGCTTGCATGTAACATCTAGATATTTTACTAGCCTGTTCAAAAGAGCATTTACATTACTAAATGTACTACGGCAATAGTCCTAGTTTCTTGCAAATGCTGCAACTCGTCCAAGATATAAATTAACTTGTTGAAATTACTATTCACTATAGGGAAAGTATTATTTCCCAGCAGTTGAGTTCAATATCCCTACTGAATACTTTTGCCTTATTCCATGTATATGTTAGATTAGAATTAATATTTATTGATTTTGCAAAATTTCTGAAACTTTCAATTTTTTCCCATTTAAATAGTTTTTTAGCACAAGCTACATTCCTTTTATATTCAATAAGATCTTTTAATTCTTTGGTGATTTCCCATTTTCTATATGCTGCCTTTCTTAATCTTTTCATTTTATCACACTCTGCATCCCACCAAGGCACAGGATTGTGATTATTTTTAACTTTTCTTTTTTTAACCACAGGAGTATTGTTCTGAACTGCTTTTGTCACAATGTCTACAAAGATATTATATTTACCAGTACCAGGGGAGTTAACATATTCTGGCATTCCAAATTGATAATAGTTATCTTGAAGATGATTCCTCACTTTCTCCCAGTCTGTTTTCTTTGTGTTTATTTTAAATGTTTTCTTGTGATAGTATTTTTTTTTCCACATTTACATTTATATATACTGGGAAATGGTCTGATCCCCAAGTTTCATTTTCTACTTTCACTTGAATTAGGTGTGAAATGTCAGTAGTAGAAAAAACTAAATCAATATTTGATTTAGCACCTGTAGTAAAGTCCACATGAGTATAGGAGCTGGAATTATGCAGAAACAGATTATGTGTGTTAACACTGTTATTCAACAGGTTTCCATCTGTTTTATTAAGGCGACAGTTCCATAGCTGATTGTGAGCATTAAAGTCACCCATGATTATAGTTTTACTGTTTGGATGAGCATTTCCCATTATTGAGTCCCAATCTTCCTGACTTATATTAAATTTTGGAGGCTTGTAACCAGCAATGATATTCAAGTTTTCTTTCACATTAGTAATTTTAATTCCACCTAGTTCACACATAATGTGTGGATATTTTAGGTCTTTAATCTCTACAAAAGCTATATTTTTCCTTACAATAAAAATGATTCCTCCACCTCTTTGCTGAACCCTATCTTTTCTGACTATTACAAATCCTGGAAAATCAATATTACTTTCACTTCTATTTTCTGTAAGCCATGTTTCAACACAAATCACAATGTCCATATTTTCTAAGGTCTTCTGCAGTTCCTCTGATCTTCTGAGGATGCTTCTAGTATTCCAAAATAATAATCTTAAATCACAGCTTGTGAATTTATGTTGACTTGGACTTCTGATCATAACTAGATTTTGTTTTCCAACTCCTCAGTTGACACTTCTGATTCTTGTTCATTGTTTACTAATTTTTTCATAATAGTAGTTATTCTCCTTTTTACATTTTTCTTATTTATATATCTGTGTATCTCTTGTAACATGACAACCAGTCCTGGAATATTCTCTGTATATTTTTTAGCTAGCATAGGAATGTCATTGTATGGATGTTCATATGATTTAACAATGAAGTCAATAGCACTTTCCATTGGGATGGGAAAAATAGAAATTAATGTATCTGAAATTTGATTTTGTATTTCACTGATGTGTTGCACAAGATCTTCAGGTACTGATGATATTTTCACTTTCTTTTTAACACTCTGAGATCGTTCTGCAATTTCATTGCTGTCTGAGGTGCTGGAATTATTTGTTGAATGCAATCTCTTTCCTTTGTCTGTATCCTGTGTTTTGGCTGTATCCTTCCTTGGTTGTAGCTTGTTATTCACACTTTTCACTTTTGTATGGGCAACACTAGGCGAGTTAAAATTAGCACCACTTTGTTCAATGATTTCTTCGACACTAGTAGGAGCATCCTTTTCCACTTCCGTATTATCCTCTTGTTTACTACTCTTGCTTTTACTAGCATCAGTCACATTGTTCTCCTGTTCCTGTACATCACTGCTTACTTCATTACTCCTACACAGACTCTCATTTTCATTTGGTTCAACACATACATTCTCTGTCCCTGTTTCATCATTGTTAGATCTTGTACAATATTTGGCCGTGTGCCCTTCTTGTTGACATAAAAAGCAGCTAATTTTATCTGTAGAGATATACACATAATACTTGGTAGAATCATATATAATTGACATATGTTCAGGAAGTTTGTCTATTTCATTAGGTTCCAGATATATTTGCCTTCTGAAGCTTAAGATGTGTTGATAACCAGGATTGTTTATACCAGCTTTTATATAGGTAATAGTTGCACTGGTGTTGATATTGAATTCTTTGAGTTTTTCAATAAGTACATAGTTAGGTATAATTGGACAAACATTTGAAAAAATAACTCTTTTAGTCTTTGTGATCAAAGGCCTTATTTCCAAATAATGATTTTTAACTTTTATTTTGTTGCAGCCTTCTGCAGTAACTTTATCTGCAATACTAGGATTGGCGAGGTAAAAACATATCCTACCTTGAGAAATACGAGATACATACCGTATATTTTCAGGTCCAAAAAAAAATATCCCTACTGAATACTCTGACATGAAAATTTTACCGAATCAATGCTGATAAAGAAAATACTGGCACAGGTAAAACAGAATCCAATCCTAACAAGACACAGTCATCACGCTTCACTGTACACAATCTGCATTCTGTACCAATAGTGTTTCATTCTTCTTTTTGACGAAGAACATCAAAAGATGTAAGAACTCTCGTTCCATCACAGTTTGATTTCGTTTTTAAGCTCTCTGATAAAGCGCTTCTCAAATTGTCTTGAGTATTCTGCCTTATCTTTTGGATTTACAGAACATCCTGTAATTTCGTGGTGATGGTTCTTTCCTTGAGCCTCGGTCGTCCCATAGTGCACTGTAGTTTCTTTCGTTATTTTTCATCATAGCATAAGGACTTGAAGCGAATTTTCCTGTTGTCAAAGTGAAGTGTACCCACCTTCAAAGAATTGAGATCGAATAAACAAGACCATTATTTTTCGACCGAATAACTATTATTTTTCTTTAATTACCTCTGTTATGTCTTTAAAGTCAACCACACTAGAAAAAATAAACAATATTGTGAAAGAAATATCAAATTTCATTTTTCATGTTTTCAAAAAAAAAAATTCTCCTCTTGAACAGCCGTGTCCATGAATGTATATTGACTTAAATTAGCAGAGTTTGAAATTTGAGGGGTGAGCGATAATAACGGAGAAAAAGATTTTGAATATAAATAAAATGAGCGTTAGTGATTAGTAGCTATGATGTGGTACCATACCAAGTGCATGAGTACTGTGGGTTATAGTACAAACTTTTCACAGAAACAAGAATGTCAGTACTTACATTCGATAAATGAACGGTTATACTATACACATAAAAAGCAATCTCCATCAGTATCAAGCCACTATTAATAGTTCTAATTGTTGCTCCGAGATCATTTAGGTTTATCTGCATTATCTTGAATTAATGATTATGCAAATAAACCTCATCAGGCGGCGCAACCTCGGTGTGTACAAAAAGCATACATATAAGATGGAGAAATCTAAGCGTTGTCAGAAACAAAGATCGCCTCCAGCGCCTAGCGCTGAAGTAATATAGGAGGTATTGGATAATATCGATAAGCGCTGGACCAGCAAAAATTTAACAGAATATCCAAAAAAATCTTATCCTACAGATTACATTGTGAATAATAATAATAATAATAATAATAATAATAATAATAATAATAATAATAATAATAATAATAATAATAATATAATTCTCTTCAGAATAATAATAATTCTTTCAGGCCTATGGTCTCAAAATTTCAAGTTTTAAGGCCCTAGAACGCTAGAGAACGCTCAAGAATGCTATCGAGCGTTGCGGATTGCATTTCATATGAATATTTAGTTAGGGTTTTTCAACAAATCCTTCGCTTTTTTTAGTCAAAATTCAATTCGTCAGTCTCCATAAAATTCTCTTTCTTTAGAGACCTTAAATGATTGGTTGCCTGTGAGAGTTGCAAAAGGTATGTATACGACTGAAATAATACAGGAGACGATTATTTGGAACTGATACAATTGTAGGATTGCAATAAAATGCAATCCAGTTGCAATGCAGTAACCTAGATAACGCACCAACAGTAAGCAAGTTATTATTCACACATTATGAAATGTTTTAACATTGGTGTTCTCTTTTGAAGACCTATCCATTAAATTTAAAAGTATAAAATACGATTTAGAAAGCAAAGATATTCTCCGTAAATAAACTATTCCCCAAAACAGCTCAGTCATGAATATTTCTCCATTGATTCACTATTTTTTTTAGCAAAGCCCAAATTTTGACTTTCGTTAGAAGTGCGGTCTGCATATTTTATCAGTCTCGCTTGTGCTATTTGTTAAAATATCCCAAGAGTTGGAATTAATTGCTGGAAGTCTGTTTCACACAGGAAGTAGCTTTGCGGCATTTGAATCTTACATTTTTATTAAGGAATATATTGCATAGAAACGTGACATAACTAAAAATCGCATACTTTTTACAATTGGAATTAGAACGATAATGTATTTACACACCTACTAAACTATCACTCGTTGTTTGATGATTCATATGGAACTAACTTGTTTAACAAATTTGACAAATTCCATTCGGTAAATTGAAATTTGCTCAATGGAAATATTAACTCAACATCACCAATTATTGAGTTGTGTCACTTTTCTATGAGAGGTGTTACTATAAAAAGAAGAACGAATTTTGAATGAGGTGGTTTAGAATAATGGTATTAATCTAACATAATTTTTGCAAAAAAAATTATATTTTTCGTAATTAACACCTTATTTCTGTTACCAGCCGTTTAGTTTGAAGACATCCCTTCCCAATCGTGGAAAATGTGATTAGACATAGTTCCCCTGACGTTCACACGAAATGGTATTAGGCCATTTAGATCATGTTTAACGTAGATATTCTTTCCAAAGTTACTCATAACATCAACATTCAAGATTATCAAGTGAATAATTACGTTTTTGTCTCCACTTTTGGCTCAATTTTTATTAAAATTATTATTTACCTAACAATTCTTACTTACAATACTTAAAAATCTAAACTGTTTATTGCAAAACAATTTCTCAGCAAACAAATGAGAAAGAACGCTTTTACTCGATTGCAAATAGAATTACATTCGTAATGACCATTCGTCAATTTAAGCAATTCATATAGTTTAATATAGACACTACATATTATCAATTTAGGAATACTTACCAGGAATGCCAACGATGATTTAGAGGTACACTTGAAAAGTTATTTCTCACATCTCTCATTGCCTCCATATCTCAACCACTGTGGTCGCTTCTTCCGTAGTTCATAGCAGAGAAACCGCCACCGCAACCGGCTCTTCTGCTTGGCCGTTACTGGGTTCGTTGCCAGTCAGTTCCTCCACGCAACCCCTGTGACCGAAGAGAGAAATGAGGATTTCCAGTGAGAGGGGGGTGATGCGCAACCAGGTGGCGGGACGGTACGTTGGAGCTGTCAGAGGCCAATAGACATTGAGCATCAAAGATCATTCGGTGAGGCTAGTGACATTTGCAAGATCTGAAAAACTAGCGCGAGGACTGGGTTAGATAGGCTGACGTAAACCATTATGTAATAATCATATAACCAGAATGACGAATTTCTATAGTGCCGAAGTTGCAGAACCAGGGTTCCCATGTAAAATATTGAAATTGAATTTCTTTATTAATTAGAAAAATATCAAAGCAATGATTTTGTGATTCAATGTACTGTGTCGTCTTGTCTATCGATAACAGTTTTGAGCATTTTAACTCCTTCGTCAAATATACTATGCTGCTTTACTTCATCCATTAGATCTTTCCCGAAAAAAATCAAAACATTCATAGGCGAATTCGGAGAAAGTTAAACTACTTCATTAGACGCACCAGCAGCAGATATTTCGCAAGATCGAAAATGTTCTATGATGCTATCGGTGATTAGCGTCAACCCAATGACCAGATGTGCGGTGATAAGGGAAAGGGAATTAAACGTGTAATTCCTCAACCGCAAATGCGATTATGTTAAAACGGATGCCGTTTGTGTTCTGGTACAGTGTGACGAACTGCTAAATATACTTGGATAATCAGGCGTGAAGAAAATACAGTGTCTAATAATAAAGGAGTAGACATATTAATTGTTTTTACAAAATTCTAGTAATAAGTAATGAATTTAATTTGCATTATAAAATAGAGGTTTTAATTATAAAAAGTATTTATTTCTTTATAGAATAAACTAAATAATAAAAATCTACAGTACAATTTGTCATGCCTGGAAACGAAAAAAATTCACAGGAAACAAGAAATTAATAATTAAATTGTTATTTCTGAATAATTTTAAAATAATTTTGAGTATATAAGATAGTTTTTCTTATATTTTCTGTATTTATTTTATTTAAAATATGGGAGACAAAATTAAGTTTTATTTTATTAATGAAATTTGCCATAATCGTGTTACAACTATTTGGATTTTTTTCAAGAGCATTTTTAGTGCTTTCACACGCACTAACGTTGAAAATTCTGGATTTAATATTATCCTAATTTTCCTCTACAACTATTAGTAATAAGGAAGCATAAGAGCGTATGAGAAAATGTTATTAAATGTCATTTCTGAAAATTAATTACAATTTAGCAATGTAGTCGGTAAAGATAAAAACTTGAGTGTGTGGGTTTGAGAGGAAATTCAGAAAGAGGAATAAATAATTGATTGAGAAAAGTGACTTAAAGTACATACCACTTAAGAGAAATAAGTAGATTACACGTTTCTGTAGAGTATTAAGGATTGGTGTGAGCACTATTGTTTTATAAAAATTATTACTGATGCAACTGGTTTAAAAAATTCAGAAAATCTCGTTAATCTCATAGGAATACAGTGTATTCTCTATCAGGATATCACAGGGAACGCGTATGCATTTTCTAATTTTTTGTTGACCTGGTGAAATATTAGTTAATATTAAGACCATTAATTTCGCAGAGAAAAAAATTCTTTGTGGTCCGTGTGATTATAAAAATGTACAACCTGTAATGTGTAAGCTGTGTATTTTATTTTTCTTAAAATATTTTCATTTTAGGTTATTTGGAAAGAAAGCTTAAATCTTACAACTTTTAAAATTAAAAATTCATAGGATAGACAAAAAAAAACAGTGGTTGATGAATGAGATGCAATCAAATTAAGTGAATGCGTTACATTACACAGGGAAAATTTATTGTGTACTCGTATTCAGCGATTACAATAGGAATGTCTTTATAGAGTTCAATACAGTACCTTAAACATAGTTGGTAGGATAAGTACATTTAATTAATGTAGTATTTCTAAAATTGATAACACAAATACAAATAAATTATTTGAAATGAGACATGATTTAACAGTACAGTTACGAATGATTCTTGGATACGGTGAGTAGGTTCACACATCAAACTGAACAAAGGATTTAATTTCGTTGTTTGGAATTAAGACTTTGGAACACAAAAAACATATTGGAAGATATACGAGATATTTTATGATACCTCCTTGGTTTAAAATAAAGGATAAATGATGTATCTTTCTGTGTCTTTCTCCAACAAACGTTGCAAAAAAATACAGCAAATTGTATACGCGGAGTCTGTATTCAGAGTATTGAATCTTTCAATCACCAAATATGCAATACAAACGGGCAGCTAAATGTGGAAGCCGACAGGCAGATGACATCTCGAAAAAAATTTGTTTCATCCAAGCACACGAAAAACAAGTTGTCATTTAACTGTATTAGGTTTTTCTCAGAGTTCTGGTTACAATATTAATGTTCATTTTTTTATATCTGAGGAAACTATTTTCAACACTAACTCAACGTAATATTTGGCGAGCTTACTACCTGTCCGATACAACTCTTCAAAAGTTACACAATATATTTCACAATGCTCATTGCGTTTTTAATATACTGGAGCTTATTAGGAAATTTCAGTTCATTCTGTCACACTGTTAATACACATAAGAAACCGCTATATTGAGTATGGGTTAACCATTAAACCCATTACAACAGTTTTAAAAGAGAAAAATATTATTTTATACGATATCAAAAGTATCGAATATCCTCCTGTATAACTTTCAAAATGATTTACTACACGGCAAAAGAGATCAAGAATTGCTGACGTTAACTATTTGATAATTCACTTTAGTTAAGCAAATTTCCTTAGAAAAAACTTGAAGGAGCAACTGTTCTGCAAAAGTAGCATTGAAGCCTTAGTGAACCCTCAAATAGTTAAAAAATGAAGATGACTCGATTACACAATTTTCTTATTATACTTTCCTTCGTTAAATTATTTTATAGCAGTTTTTTTCAAAGAATGTATTGTAATATGAGGATGATAAAATGTAAGTGAAAAGTAAAGATGGACATGAAGTTAGATTTTATATAAGAAATTGATTATACATGTAACTGTTTTAAATAGAAGAAATTACGTAATTTATTTTAAACATATTTTTATATATCATATTATCCGTTTGTATATCACCGGTCACTGAAAAACAAAGAAGTTTTATTGTATTTTTATATTTTTATCCTGTGTATGGTCATATCTTAGAGTACAGTGGAAATTGAAAACAAATATTATCTAAGCACACGGAAGTCAAGATGCCATTTCGATGAGTTATTATTTGTTAGGATTCGCGAGAACAAATTTCTTTCTTGCCGGTTTGGATAGTCGAGATCGCTAAGGCTGTAGAGCCGTAGCTGCCTCGTGTCTGAAGGGTCGCGGGTTCGAATCCCGCACGGGGCATGTGTGTGTTGTATACTGTTACCATTACCTCCAATGTTACAGTTGTCGCTACATGACCTAAGTAGTTGAAAAGGAACCTTAAATAAGTAAAAAAGAAAACTTCATTTCTTTCTTCCGGAGAACACCAAAACATTATTTTGGAACTATCTGTAGCATTGGATAGCAATTACAGAGGATGAAGTTAACCACTTTCATGCAATTGTTTTATAAGGAGGAGTTAATAAAGATTGTAGTACACTACACTACATCAATATCATAATTATTCATCATTACAGACAGATCAAACAAGACAAAATGAACATTGACAGAGAAGAAGAGTTAATTAGAGGTGAGTGTGAGAATCGTGGCATGCCATTTGTGAGATAGTATTCGCAAATATTTTTCAAGCAGAAAATGTTCATTAAATGTAACGCGAATTATTTAATATTATAACACCACATTTTTGTGATCTTCAATCACTGATACCAAAGGTTTAGTAAATTCCATGATATAACTCTTCTTGTCTTTGCATTACATTACGAAGAATATCGATAACGATAAAAATAAGTGCTCTACATTGTGGCTGAATATATCGAATCTACCACCAAGCAAGTTACATAGCAAAGCAAGAGACATTAATGTAAAATCGATTTTTTGTGACATTCCGCAGCAAAATTTAACCACGAAACGCACATTAGCACACAGCGAGCATTGGAAATCAAAGCAATATTTCATAAACGTTTCCACAAATGAAAAACGTAGATGACGCTTGCGCTGTTCGACGAAGACATCGAGTTAAATGGTCGTGGTCGCGTCGCTGAGAGGAAACGAGGTCTTCTGAGAAGCGTATTACACGCATCCTTCTTCTCAATGAAGTTCTTCGTGTATCTGACTGTCCAATGATTTTACAAAGGACACTGAGGAATAACAGTAATTAACAGAGTGATTGCAAGGTCACTCGGTGTAAACGCCACTCTAATTATCGTAGTTAAACGAAATATGATATCTGATCGCATTTTCAGATGTGATCGAATTACTTCAACGAATAATATTCTAAGAATAATTATTTATGAAACAATATTTAATATCAACCCTCGATTCAAATTCGAAAAATTCTTCAATTGAAGGGAATAAGGATGAAACCAACAAAATTGACGAAAATAAGATGCAAGAAGGAAATTCTCTAGTTATTAATTATTTTATATCGCATTCCTTGGAAATAGGATGTAAAACAGGGATGACCGACTACACAAGTTAAGGGCTCTTGGCCATAGGCATAAAATAAATTTAGATAACTGTAAGGACTTGAATGACTCAAATATCTTGATAAAGAATGTACTAGAAAAACCCTACCAAACATGAAAAACAGCCCTCTAGCAAGGTACGCAGTATAATGGTATATCACCACAAACCAAAAAGTGTAGAGTAGTGGAAAGAGAGAATGCCACTTTACTAATATTTCATAATTTAATTTGCAAGACTTAAGTTGTAAAAGTAAATATGAAGGTTATGAGTTACTAACTTTGAATACCGTAGTTCTCTGTATATTGTAATATTTACTTTTCTTGATACTATATTAGAGAGAAAAAACAATTGGAATCACACCAGTACGATCTCGATTTTCTTAAAAATGTGTTGTCTTCGCAACACGTCTTTTAGCCCTTCTTGAGCATTGAGTGCATCTGAAGAAATCCTACGCTATGTTTTTGTGTTTGTCTCGTCACGTCGCAGTCAGTGCATTTTATCCCTTCGGCCAGGGGCTCGGCGCTGTTAGTAACCGAGGTTTCTAGACGGCCACCATCCAAGAACCCGCGGTGTCTCGAGTTGCGGAAGTTTTGTTACTTCACGGAGCATAGTTCAACAATTTGTCTGGTGACGGTGGGTAAAATCCGTTCTAAAATCCGCATTTAAGTTTGTTATGAGCTAGAATTTTGCAGGTGTGTTAGCGAGGAAATTCTCGCAATTTTGTACCCGAAAATCGGAATGTCTGTAAAAACTGTAAAAGCAGACCAGGAGTGTGATCTAGTTTGCCGTTGAATGACGTTGTATTCTCACTTTTAACTATGTAAATTTTGTATAGCTACAACATTGTGAAATCCTTACTAGACTTTCAACACAAAGTGGGTGAAATGTTTTTCTTTTCTTTTCTTTTTTCTTTCTTTCTTTCTTTCTTTCTTTCTTTCTTTCTTTCTTTCTTTCTTTCTTTCTTTCTTTCTTTCTTTCTTTCTTTCTTTCTTTCTTTCTTTCTTTCTTTCTTTCTCTTTCTTTCTCTTTCTTTCTCTTTCTTTCTTTCTTTCTCTTTCTTTCTTTCTTCCTTTCCCTTTTTTCTCTTTTTTCTCTTTATTTCCTTTTCTTTCCTTCTCTTTCTTCCTCTTTCTTTCTTTCTTTCTCTCTTTCTTTCTTGGGGAAGAGTTTGCTAGAGGAGTGAATTGTTCAAAAGCAGTGAAACAAGCGTACAGCAGTGAAACAAGAGCAAGATGTCCAGCCTCATCCACTATTGATAACAATATTGAGCAAGTCTGTGCCCTAATTGTGAACAACCGACGTGTGACTATTGATGAAATGTCACACCATATGAACGTTTGTCAGGTTTTGTTCGTATGTGAGAACGCTGAGATTGGTTGTCGAAAGACATTCTTTCGTTGGAAGACAACGCGCAACCGCATACCGCCGCCCAAGCTCCACAGAATCTCTATTTCGAAGTGTCAAAATATCCCGGACGCAGTTCCCAGTTTATCATGTCTAATTACCGCGTGTTTAATCAACTGAATTTCAGAGGTTTAAAGATTTCAGAGGTTGAAGATTTGCATGGTTTGCTGCTGAACCAAAAATATTTTTTATGAGTGTATTGGAAAGCCTGTGTTATGATGGGCCAAGTACATTGAAATGCCAATTTTTTCAAGCATTCGAGGTTGAAAAATTGGTCTCATCGCTAATTTTGTAGAGTTGTTGTAATTCATCGTAAAGATGGATTGCAGTTATTTATTGACTTATCCTCGTACGTACAAGAATTTAAAGCAAAAGTTTCATGTTAAGGACTCTGAGAGATGCGTAAGAAATCTGTGTACGATTCAGTTTGCTTACGCATAAAATGAAATTTTAAATAAATTCTTGTATTTCAGTTCTAATAATGATTGCTAGGGGATCGAAAAAATCTTAAGTTATTAAAAATCTCGCTGGCTAGAAAAGATCTGTTTTTACTTTCTCGTTTTTTCTCGCATATACGGAGTGTATACTTGTATACAGAAAGTTATATAATGCTGTGGAAAATCGATTTAGAGAATTCAACTCAAATGTACGTTTTGGGGTCCCCTGTTACCAAAAAAGTGTGCTTTTTTTTCAAAACGTTCGTTCGTTCGTTCGTTCGTTCGTTCGTTCGCCCGTCCGTCAGTCTTTCCGTCTGTGAACACCACTAGCACCTGAAGCATGAGCAGGATTATTTCCTAAATGGATATTTCCCGATCGATCTGGCTCGACTCAAAATACTAAGATTTTGAAAAACTTTCTTTAAAATTTGGGAGTACTTTGTATAAAGCTCCCCGAACATTTTCAAAATTTTCTCAAAAACTGCTCCAAATTTTTTCATTAAATTTCTTAAAAAAATAGAGCAAAATATACTTATAAAAATGACATAACTCCGATTTTCATGATTGACTGAATTGACTGAAAATTGAAAAATTTTGAATTTTTTCGGCCTGTTTCTACAATTACAAAATTGAAGATAGCGATTTTTCCTTTCTAATGAAATTTGTTGCCCATAATTAGTTATTTCATTAAGGTCATATCGATTTTTTTAAACATTTAGTAGTTTTCGCGCAATATTGCCTGCAATATTTGCAATTTTTAAAAATTACAAAATCTACATTTTCTCAAAACGTCTCATAATTATTTCTTTAAACTTATGGTAGGGATAGTGCTAAATGCTCTCTATAACATGACATAAACGCCGTATTGCTCTATGCACTTGTTTCTTCATAAACTATAAAAATGTAATTTATTGACTTGTCTCTCACGTCATTAATATTTATATTCGCGTCAATTTGTTCCCATTATTGTATTTATGACTACATGTGATTTAAATAATGTCATAAAGTTTCTTGAAAACTCAACAATTTTCTATTAAAATGAGTTCAAATTTCCGTATTTTCAGAAACGCTCAAACGCCATTTTCTCAAAAATGGCTGCATATTTTTTCTTCAGTTTTTTTTTCAAAAGGTAGTGCTAATTGCACTCTTAAACGTGACATAAAGTTCATTTTGCTGTATTCTTTTGTTTTTTCAAATAGTACACAATTTATTTCAAAATATCTCTCACGCTGTTTATATGCACATTGTAAGCGATTTGTAAATACTACTGCATTTGAGAGTTAAAGTGCATCAAATAACTTTAAATGAAGATTTTCGAAAACTCAAAACTTTTCTGTGAAAAAGAGCTTCAAATTTCGCATCTACAGTCATGCTTAAACGCCATTTTCTTACAAAACCGCTTCAAATTTTTCAATGAAAATTGCCATTTACAATGAGTTGTTAATCTTCTTTAATATTATTAAATTAAGAAACAATTAAGACAATTAAACAATTAAGAAACTGAAAAATTGAGCAAATGTCAAAAAATGTACTTTGGGTGGCGTCGATGGCAGCTGGCATGAGGAGGGTACAAGATTGTGAAACCAGTCCACACCAAGGAAATTAGAAAACCAATGCGAGAAAGTCTGTGCCATTCTGTTGCTCTACTAGTATTAAAATATAAGAAGACAGACAATACATTAATCAACATCGCCAGCAATATATTAACATTAAACCTATGTCGAGAATAACCAATAGAGAAGCAGAGTAGCAGAGTGAAATAGAGAGAAAATAAAATATTAAATATTCGCTTTTGTTGTACAGCTCATATTTTCAATTCAACGGGTCATCAACCCCATTTTCTTCCTTTCCAACAACTCATCTACCACAAGAAAAAATGAAGAAAAATGCGATAAGCTTATTGTTTGTAGCCTGTGGAATGCCCTTGAGATAATCACTTCACTGAACTCGCGCACCATGTTAATAGTTAAACGTTACGCCAAATTCACTCTTGTGCCCGTAACTTGAGAAAAAAATAATGTCACTGAAAGCAAAATCTGTCAGTTTTGAATTATTCATACGGAAGAAACTATCAATTCGTTCGTTTAGCACTATGAACGCAGTTCTGTATTTTGACTCCGTAGACACAGGTACAGAATGAAACAATTGGAGTGAAGTATATTTTACAAATACATTTTTATTTCAACACAGTATGAATTTATCATCTAACGCATTACCTGAAAATTAGAATATTTGAAATATGACGGCATCAAATTTAGTAATCTACCTGCTGAGTAGGATCGTCCGCAAAAAATGTATATAGGGGTCTGAGAGATCACTTCCACCTTCCATAACACTCACATTCTCTGAAGCATGAGTTACTTCCAGAAGAAAAAAAAACATGTCTGGATTTCTCATTGTCTTCAAAATTGAGAGAGTCTCCAGTTTATGCAACAATGTACACTTGCACGACCGGCATAAATGTGATTAATGTTTTCCAACAAGATAGGCCTTGGTTCAATAGAAAATATATTTCTTGTCGTTAGTCAGACGCAACCAATCCAAGAGGTTTCTTCGCCTTATACCACACCGCCTGCCGCCTGTCTATCTGCCGCAGCTGTAAACAAAGCATAGATGAGCAGCTTGTTAACTCTCAATAGGCTTGGTCACTATTGAAGTGAGTGGTAGTTAACACAAATGAAACCTTCAACATTTTCCCTACCACAACAGGACGATATCACAGCCACAACCTACGCAGACGACACAGCAGTTCTGGTTACCAATAACGAAATGCTATTTCTAAAATAAATAATATTGTTGACAATGACAACGCCTTCAATAATTTCAATTATGTGAATGTCAACTACAACTCACCACTGAATCAATATCAATACCAATAACGACCCTGATGAAGCATCCAACATCCTAGAAAATCATCTGAATGATATATCCGCATGGTTTAAAAAATTGCGAATTCAACCAAATGAAACCCAATCAGTACACACATAACCTTCATTATAAGAAACAATACTTGTCTCCCCGTAAAAATGCACGACAAAAAATTACCACAAACTGAAATAGTAGAAAACCTTGGCCTGCACCTCGACCGAAGACTAACCTGGAAAGCCCATATCTTAAAAAAAGAAAGGAGCTGGACTTAAAAACCTTTAAAAAATCTATTGGATGATCGGCAGAACATAATCTATCTCCCCCTCTCTCTCTCCCTCTCTCGCAATAAAATATTAGTTTACAAGGCGATATTAAACTGGCTTGGACTTACGGATTGTAAATCTGGGGAATAGTCATTCAAATATTGAAATTCTACAAAGATTTCAATCAAAAGTTCTACGATACATAACTAATGCACCAGGGCCTGTATCTAATAATATTTTACATTCGGATTTGCAGATTCCAAACACCCATCAGATCATCTCAGAATGCAGCAGAAGATATAAAAAAAGATGCGAAAACCACCCAAATTATCTTGTAGTGAACATCCTGGAAAACAGGGAAGACATCAGAATATTAAAACAATTCTATCCCTTAGATCTCATTCAATATCGTATAAATCATTTATAAGTTGTGACAAAGATGACTATGTAATTATTACAACAATCATTGCACAATTGTAATTACTACAGAAAGTTTAAAAACATTCAATTATATATGAGAAATGCTGTCACAGGACTCTTCACTCATGTGAATTTTATTTATAAATCACTCACCGAATGTTCATGTAAAGAACAAATTGTGAAGAAACAGTTGATTATGAATAAAAAACTTTTTTCCTAGTACATAAAACCTGCAATTCATGTATCTGTTGTGTGAAACTACCTGTACATTATATTTGTTCAATGAAGAACAGATTCATGAGAGATCAGAAAGGTCATCATACCCGATATCCTCTAAAATCCTTCAAATACTCATTTTACACATAAATTCAATTAAATACCTGACAATAAATGTAAGACATATGAGTCAAGCTAGGCATTTCTACGATCTCTCATCTTCGAAAACAAAGTTTAAAAAAATTATTTGAAAATTAAGAAGCTTTAGCCACACGACATTTCTTGGCAAATGTTATGTTATATCTTCACGTTAAATTTAATTAGGTATATCAAAAATGAAGAAACTTTAGTAAATTAAATAACATGCTGATCTATATATTATCTGTAATTAGAGAAGTTACTTCAATACGCTGAAAACTATTTTATATCATGACACTGAATTGTAGATCGTGACCTCCTTATCTAGAACGAAATGTCATCGGTGTCGAAATAAGAGAGACACCTGAAAAGTTTGTTATCATATGAAGACACACTAGTTTATTTTACAAGCAAATATTTCATATAGTATTTCACAAGATGGCCAATAAATAAAGAAAATACTTTGTCACTACAAGCGAAAATAATGCCTTCTCTTTAGCAAAACCGTCCTGCGAAATGACAATTTTTGTGATTCTTCAATTTTCTTGAGCATCCAACAAGTTACGCCTGCGTTCCGCTCACTGGAGAATTCGAACGTGGCATGTGGGCTGTCTTCGCGAATCTCACACACATCCAGTGGAGGCAATGTGAAAGCATCCCCTGCGTGCCTGCCAGTCTCCCCCTCTCTCGTGTGCTCTTGGAAGAGGCCGGGCCGTCCCTCGCCACCAAGAGGCCGGCGGTGGCGGTGGCGGCGGCGGAGGCGGGGCGTGTTCGCAGAGGGTCGCCCGCGTCGGTGCGCCGCCGGCCGGCAGCGGGCGGTCAATCATGCAATGAATTATAACTGCACCGTATTGTTTCAATACCCGACATTCCAACGCGAGTTCCGCTGGCGTGAATACAATGCTCAAATAATATTAGCACGCAGTATGAACTGCCGCCCAAACATCTCCTAAATAAACGATTAACGATCCGTTCCTAAAGCTTTCTGAACCACTCGGCCTCACTCACTCTCTCCCCCTTACTGTTTCCAAAATTTAGTAGCTTTGATATTACAACAACAATTTTTTTAACAGCGGGGAATTTCTAAGAAACACTGTCTGCGGATGGAAATCTGCATCATTCATTAGGTGTCTGGAGGTAGATTAACACGAAGGATGATATTCCAAAATGGAAGAAATTCATCACAAAGAAAAACATTTTAAAAAAATCCTTTTGTATAAGACAAAAAGAAATTGTTCAATATGTTTGATTTTGAAATTGAGTAATCCGACAGGTTTTATTCGCTTATAGAGTGTTGGTGTAACAGAACCAGTCATTTCAGTACATAATGCAGAAGAATTAATCTCAGCCATCTCTGCGCTTCTTACCAAACAAACGAGGAACACTCATAAAAATCCTCGAAGAAAAATGTTTGTGGTCACTTCTAAAACGTCAAGGAATGAAATCTTCTACACTTTCAAACATAAAGAAACTATAAAATACTTTAATAAAGTCTGTAATCATCTAGACACAACCGGAAAAAATATCACGACAATATTGAAAGGTAGAATTTCAATCCAAGATTAATAAGTAAAAACTATAAAATGATTTATTGGAAGTAAAAAGGGCCAAATGGTGCTAGATTAACTGGCCAAGTAGATAAGAAATAGAAGAAGAAGAAATGTTGAAACGAGTGACAAGATTCCTCACCTCGAACTTTCATTGAAATGCAATCCTGAGGGGACACGAAGGTCTATTGAGAAAGAAGTGGCCACTCCGGTGCGGGGAGCAGGCAGGGAGAACTGGGGTCTCCGAAACAGTGGAGGAATCAGCAATGGTGAATGCAAATCTTCCAAGGATCGGTATAGAAAAATCGCAGTGAGTTAAAGACGGGAGAAAATATTACATTTCGAATATTCTTTCCAAACATAATCTTCTTTAACATTTTATTAAATAAAAATATTCATTCATTCCTGTTTGTATCGTTCTGTTGAAATCGGGGACAATTTAGTTTTTACACAGCATGAACGCAATGAAGTATTATGAGTAGCGAATCTCCCAAGCCAGATCTAGAGTGAAGAACTCAAAAATTATAGTTACGCGTATCGCCTACGGTCAGTCCTCAAGGTGTAGCATGCGGACTTAACAGTGAAAAGTTAAGTATTAACGTCATGTGCCAAGGAGAAAAAGACACACATTCTCGAGAAGAAAAAAATCTTATAGTTGATGCCAGTGTCTGGAGAAACCCTCCTTGGCAGGACCTCCGCCCTAAAGGCACGCGCGCATCCAAAGGTCCAGTGGCGGTTTCCAGCCTTTCCGGCGGGGGCAGCCCAATCCAGGCGAGGCGTCGGGGCGTCGGGTGTTGGGTCGTGGGGGCGTCGGGGTGCGAGCGGGGGAGCGGCAGCGTTAGCGGCGCCGTCGGCGGGGCGGTCGGGGGCGGTCGGGGCGCGCACCAGAGCCTTACCAGCGCCGCCGCCGCCGCGGCCACCCCCACGCGCACGGCGGCCCGGGCCTCCCCGCCGGGCGGCCAGCCAATGGCGGCGGACAAAAGAGCCCAATGGCGTGGCCAAAATGGTTTTAAAAATATACAATTAATTAGGCTTCTCGTTTGCCGGCCCTGCCTCGCTTGTATTTCATTCAAATGCACTGCGCTGCACGCGCGTCCGGAATATATGCACTTGCGCTCCCCATCATTTCATTAGAGGTAGAAAACGAAAGGTAATTCCGTCGAGCGCGCCGCGCCGGACCGGGCCGCGCCGTGGCGGGCGAGGCGAGGCGAGGCGAAGCGAAGCGCGCGCCGGCTGCGCCCGCGTCCGTGCCGCCCGCGCCGCCCGCTCCACCCACCCGCCCTTTGGCGAGACTCCAGCGCGCGCCCGGCGCCCCGGAGGCCTCCGCGACGCCACCGCCAGCGCCCAGGGCCCTGCCAGGCTCGACACTTCGCGCGCGCGGCGGCAGGACCGCGAACTACCACTCCGCTCCACCTGCCACGGACCGGTTCCTCGCAGGAATTTGTTTCTCCTTTTTTTCTCTCTCGCGTCTAGTGCTTCCAATGTACCCCGGGCGTTTCGTGTGCTATATGTGGAGAGTTATTAATGTAAGATAAGAGTTTGGCAGCTGTCTGAGAGCCATCGTAACGTTCTGGTAATTATCTTCAAGCTTTTCCCCCCTTTTTCATGGAAACAATCCTCCACGTTTATGACTTTTCCACGTCCTTCTCAAAATCGATGTACTTCTACATGCAATAGCACAAACAAATTTCCTTTCGGACACGCTTTCAAGAACATCCCTCTTCACAACGTGCAGCAGTAAAACATCTAGTTCAAATAGTAGTTGGAGATGACGTGTTTTTCTATGAGCATCAACAAAGGCTAGTAAACTGAAACCTATTTCCTGGACGAGCGTACAGCTTTTTCGCTGTCCCGGAGGCTTCGCACGGCTGACGCGCCCGCGGCAGGCGACACCCACGTCGATAGGCGTCCAGCACTCGCCCGGCACTCCACCTCCGCCCCGCCCCCTCCTCCTCCTCCGCCGAGGAGTTGGTTTATGAGCACCCCCGCCCGACTAAGATATCAAGGCTCGTGTAGGTGCGCTGTCTAAAGCGGCGCGCCTCTTATCGCCCCGCTACTGCAATGCGAAACAGCGCTACATAAATCCCTGGGCGAGCAAAGAAAATAATCACATAATACCGCGCTGGGAGTGACGTACGCGGCCAGGTAGCCGGCGGCTCGGGAGGGCTTCAGACAACCTGCGGACATGGCCGTGCATATATTACCATCAGCCATTTTCATTTTACTACAGCATTCTTCTATTAGGCTTTCGATGGCATAACTCCGGTTAGTCACGTTTCCAAGTGCACCTCGCTGCGATTCGTTGGCACTTTTTTTAGTGGGAGGAGACAGCGGCGCTGCGGGGGTGCGGGCGCCGCGTGGAGGGTGGAGGCGGCGCCCGCTCGTTGGGCGATTCGCCGCCAGGAGCGCGCGAGTCGCCATGTCGGCGGCGGTGGCGGCGCCGACCGCCCCTGCTGCCAGCCGGCCTGCCCCGCCACCGCCGGGCCCCGCCACCCCCGCCTCTCTGCCACCTCCACGACCGCCCCCGCCCTCCGGGTCCTCCTCCTCCTCCTCCTCCTCCTCCGCCGCCGCCGCCGCGAGCCGAGCGCGGTGCTCTCGCCGTGGCGCGCTGTGCCGCTCCGCGCGCGATCCCGTGTTATCTTTACGTTTGAGGCCCACCGCGGCGGCAGCCTGCTGAGTAAACTCCGCTTGTTTGGCCGGCTGCGGGGTCATCGCAATTTTATGTTAATATTGTGTTTATCGATTTACTATTGCGCCCCTGTGAAAACTCACTCGGCAATTGAATCTTAACCTGATTGTATTTTTTGAATGTTTAATCGCACCTGCGTCCTTTCCAATACGGCTCTCGCACATCTAAATATCTTCCCCATATTTGTTTCCTCACACAATATTTCTGAAACAGAACTGCACGCGGCGCGACGGCGAGGCGAGGCGAGGCGAGGCGAGGCAATGCGAGGCGGGGCGCGGGGCGGCAGGCGGGGCTGCGGGCTCGTGGGAGGGGCGTGTGTGTGTGTGCGGGGGGGGGGCGAAGACCGCGCTGGCCCTGCGCCGACCGGACCGCGTGGCAGCTCACGCGGCCGCGGCGGCCGGCCGTTCGGCCCCGCGCCGCCAAGCACCACTTCACCCGAGCGGCGCGCACCTCGCTCGCCAGCGCCCCGGCCCCCGCCGCGCTGGTCTTGAGACTCGCTGCGAACTGGCTGGGTGTGGAGGCGCCGGATCTCAAACGGTTGCTAAATTATGCTCATACTTATTAATTTGAGTTGTCTTGTAAAAAGAAAAAAAAGAAAAAAGAAATGCATTAGAAGAATATGAAAAATGGTCAGTTCCCCATCGAGGCGCGTGGAATGACATCTCGATTATCTTAATTGGAGGATCGGAACGGGTCTATATAATACTTTCTTCCCATGCTTAACCGTCCCCACGATTCAGTCTGTCCCCATCTCCTGTTTTTAAACTTTAATAATAATATTGACAATAACATGAATAATAATAATAAAACAAAAATTAATAATAATGCAATATTTTTTTGAATAATGGCATTCAAAGGATTAGACAGTTTAAGAGCGAAAATAATACTTGGCAATATGTAAGAACAAGTCAGCAATTTTAATTAAATAGGTTTCAATATATCATATAGGAATAAATAATGATGCAATAAATATATTATATTAATTCATCCGAAACTGTTGGATCATCAAACAATCTCAATGCAATAAGCAAAGAAACATGGCTAAACCCCTCTATAGCAGTGGCTATCACTTCGGCCCTTTATGGGTCTGAGAAAAAAAAAATTAAGGTAGAGGAATTGATGCTGCCAACGTGAAATTTCTGTCATGTGGCAGGGTACACCCTCCAAGATCGAAAACGAAATGACTACACTCCTTAGGAATTAAATATCACTAGTATCCTCGACAAAATCAAAAGATACAGAGTAAGTTGTTTGGAACATCTTGACCGAATGGAGGATTACCACATTCCAAAACAACTTCTCAATTTAGACCTCAAAGAAGAAGGAATGTGGAGCGCACAACGAAACACTGGAGTGATCAATTTAAATCCAGCATTAAAATACTTGAGATCGGAACAAATTCCTTTGGTTCAATCGCTGAAGTTGATCATGATGATAATATTCTTAAAGGATCAAAAAAAAGTCCCGTTACTTAGCAGAAGGCCGAGGCGCGTCGACTGCCACCTCATTGGTCAGAAACTCCGTTTGAATAGGAGTCTAACCACAAATGACGGACAGAACCGTGCATGTAGGTAGTACACGTAGGATTTGGGAACAGGTCTGACAGAGGGAGCGGGAGCGAATTCTCGACACCTGTATGAGGTTACACGATTGAAGGCAAACAATTCAAGGCAACGATGTGTTTGTTTTCTTAGAAAAAAAACCGGAAAATTATCCGTCAAATAAAGAAAACTTTATTTTTAAAGATGATCGACAGAACTTATTGCTGTACTGTAGTAATATCGACTTAACGTTATCAAACAGAGAAAGAAAAGTCACTCTTAACAACTGACATCTCTTAAATATTTTAACAGCTCTCCGTCCGTGTGGAACACTTGAAACAAATTTTGTATTTAGCCGTAAAGCGCAATTTGCATCGGCGCCGTTAGATCCCGGAAATCCTAGTCGGTCATCCAACCAGAAATCCGCACTGTCTGGAATTCCATAACGCTTAACCTTCGTGACTTCAAGGAGTTAAAGAATTCGGTTAGCGACGCAGGTTACGCGGTCAGTAGAACCATTCCAGCATTCGCCTGGATGACTGGGGGCAACCATGAAAACCCCGGTCAGGATGGTCAGCACGGGGATTGAACTGAGGCCTCCCGAATACGAAGACAGCGCGCTACGCCCTGAGCCATTTCGCTCTGTTGAAGCAAATTAGTTGTAGCTAAAGAAAGGGTGTTAGTAGAGGAGGCGGAGGCTGGCTGGAAGAAAGGGCTGGTTGGCACTCAGGTGTCTACATCTGCCACGTGGCTTGCACAAGCCCTTGCTTTATGTCACGTGATTTTCACGACCTCGCAAACTTCTCACAGAAGACTCAGTATGGAATAGTAATCTCAGATGCGTTTTCGAACTTGGAAAGCAATATTTTCTTAGGTCATTTAATGTCTTCTTTAACATTGGGAAGTAAAGATTTTGTCTTTCTATTTCAGCTGAAAGCCTCAATCCAGCTCTTGATTTTCGTGTATTTGGTTTTTAGTTTTCTCTTCCTTTGTCACCTCAACGGCTGTCTTTAATCAAAAATCCAATTTGGAACTGGTTGGGAATTTTCAAATGAGGTTTGTTGGCACAGTGTCAACCAGACCCATCCTATGTCTGCCAACCATCTCCACAAAGTGAAACTATTTTTCTGATTTATTTTGTACTTGCACGTCCATTTCGATAAAATAATTCCTCTTTAATTATGGCACACATTCAAACAGAAACACTTCTCTTCATGTCCAAGCAGAAACACGTCAACAATAAATACTGATCATACTAAAATAAAGAATGAACTAACCACTGAATTTGGCCGGAGAGTACGAATAATTTTAAAAACGGAACGTAATGGAGGGTATACATCCAAAGCTATTAGCACTTATGGCTTGTTCATCTTATGCTACTCATGGGGGTTAAGGGTACTACTATCAAAAATCTTTAAACGTCTCCCTAGAGCTTCAGTGGAGCGTGAGAGCCTTCCACGACACCTTGGCGGTAGAGCCTTCACTGACATTAACACCTTGATTAATACCTTGACACTAGATGAGAGCCTCAGAAAATTTTCCCATGAGAAATCTACCGCTTCCAAGGGTACACGCTGCAGTATTTACAGTGAGCAAACGGACACCATTAAAATTATGGCAGTCAGAAGTAAACCATAAGGCACTCAGTATCCAGCAAAAATTTTAATGACTGGATGGCAAAACTCATCCATGAAATAAATCCAAACGAGATTAATCAAGCACACGTTCGATAGCCGTCAAATTACTGGTTGTACTCCAGGCAAATCTTCCGGAAACGGAAGGATTGATGTGGGCCATACAAGATCAAGTAATTCCGAAACGCAATTACAGAAAATAAATACTGAAAGATCCAAGTGTAAACGATGACTGCTGCCAACACGGTTGTGAACAAATTTAATCAATGCAGCACATTACATCTTGCTGCACACATACACCTTGGTCAAAGTTCAGGAGCAGGTATGTTGCTGTAACGAAAATTATCCACCAAGAGTTAGCTCAGAAGTAACTCAGGTAACATCTAAAGCAAAAGTTACGCACTATGTGTATTCTCCAGAGAGTGTTTAGGAGAATCATTCGTATCAGCTGTAGACAGAACGTTTCTCACAGACGGAATAGTCATCAGTAATCGATCTGATATTGTTACATTCAAAAACGAATACAGGCAAGTCGATATTATTGATGTTTCAATGCACAGAAAGAAGACAACAATAACAACACAGGAAGGAAGACTAAGTAAATGGACATTTTTCTATCTTCCAACAATTGAATGCTGGCAAAATGAATCATTTCTATGATAATATGAAGTACTGGAGCCATCCCTAAGACCAAGCATCAAAGTCTCAAGGAATTCGTTCCTCCTGAAAACTTATGGAAGCTTATGGAGAAGTTTACCATCATCTCGACTACAAACATCAGTATATTTATGAAAAATCAGCCGACATAATACATAGATATATGACGTGTAATTTAAATAATAATAACAATAATAATAGCAATAAAAATAATAATAACAAAAAATGTCATAAATAGCGAGGCTGAGGCCATAAGGTCTTACCACACAAATATTTACAAGTATTAGTCCATTCCAAGACAACGCAGTAGGGTCACTATGTGGGCACTCCCACTACTCGTTCACATGAGCGGGCGGCATATACAACGTCAATTACAAATTCCGTGTGGTGGTAACAACAATGCGCCGTCCTCGGAACCTGAGACGCGGCGGGGAACCCTTTTTAAGGAGTCTCTCGTTCTTCTTACGACAAGGACGACTTGTGCTTAGTGAAAATGAAATGGCTCTAACTTTTTGTTACCAAGTGTTGTTTAGTTTCCTAAAATTTTCATTAAGTTTTAAATATTTCTTTTCTTTCTCTGTGGCCTTAGCCATTGCCTTGTTAGACTTAGCCTTAGCCATTGCCTTCTTCACTCGTCGCAATTTTAAACTCTCTTTAGTGGGAAACTAAAAAAACAATAAATATATCAGAATGCATACTCAATGTTTCAAGAAAGAGACGAAGCATTTTTACTTTCTCGCCTACTACGTAGTTTCATATTTAGGAGTATTTTAACGCAGGAGCGGGAAGTGGCAATATTTCGACACAAAAACTCCTATTATAATTACTATTTGCAGTAATTATTAGCATAATTCTCATTTGTAGTTGCTCTTATTTGTAGTAAATTACTTTCTAAAATACGTGCAGTGATAATCCATGGTTCATGGGAACTTGAGACCGAAAAATTGGTTTACGGCAAAACTGTTTGTGCGTCAATGGTCAGCACTAGCGCCTAAATAGTTCAGACGATTTCCTCGAAAACTGACATTCCCCGATCCATTTGGCCGAACTCAGCCTGTGAATTTGAAACCGATATTTTGATATAGAGAGTAAATTAGTTGGTCTCAACATTTTCAAAATTTTCTCAAAAATGGCTCATCAATTTTGGCTTTTTTTCAATAGAGTAGAGAGTAGAGAGTAGAGAGCAGAGTACGCTTATAAAAATGGTGCATGTCCCTTTTTTTATTTTCAAAAATTGCGAAAATATTCACATTACAAAACTAGAAAATTGATGACAAGTTTTTCCTTGACAAAATGTGATCCTTCCGTTCGTCTGACTGTCTGTCCGTTCGACCGTCCCTCTCTGTCCGTCCCTCTCTGTCCGTCCCTCTCTGTCCGTCCCTCTCTGTCCGTCCCTCTCTGTCCGTCCCTCTCTGTCCGTCCCCCTCTGTCCGTCCCCCTCTGTCCGTCTCTCTGTCCGTCCCACTCTGTCCGCCCCTCTCTGTCCGTCCCTCTCAGTCCGTCTGTTCATTCGCCTGTCTATTTGCCAGTCTGTCTATGGAGAACGCTAGCGCCTAAACCATTCCCCCGATTTTCTTCAAAATTGATATATTCTAATCAATCTTAATGAACCTGAGGCTTTGGAACTTTCAAACGGATGTTTTTATTTTCTAGCATAATTTAAATGAAGCCTCAATAACATTTTCTATATTTAAAAAATACACCAAATTTTTGATGAAACGTTGTCTTCGGATAGCGTAAAGGACGCTTAAAAGAATGGTATAAGTCACATGTTCGTTGAAATCCCATATTTTTTGAAAACTTCAAAAGTGCAATGTTTTTGGGCTTCTTCCTACAACTTTAATATTGAAGATAGAGATTTTTCCTCAATAAAATATGTTTCTTAATGACGGATCTTTAAATCAGTTTTATGTTCAGTGTTTCGAAAATATGAGAAGTTTTCGTGAAATTTGGCGCGTAATATAAGCAATTTAAAAATAATTTTAACATTTTTTCCTCAACAAACGCTCCAATTTAGTTCTTTAAATTTTTCCGCGGATGGAAGAATGGATGCTTAAAAGAATGGCGTGCGTCCTATTTCGTTGAACTCTTTGAATTTTCGGAAAATGCAAAAATAATACGAGAAAGTATGTGATGTAGAATAAGTACTTTTTTAAATGCTTTTTCTCGAATAGAGCATAGTACGCAAAGAAAACGGCACAATTTTTATCGAAATCTTCTAATTTTCGAAAACTGGAGAAGTTACAAATTATTAGGGAATGAAGGTGCTTTTCAGCATCACTAGTTTCATTAAAGAGCGGTAAACTACTAATGTTAAATAAAGTTACTAATGTTTAATAATGTTAAAGTTTAATTATTTGGTAGATAGAATGAGAGAGAAGAAATATAATGAGAGAGGGTTTGTAATAAGGTTTCTCCTTATTGCAGTTAAGACTGGTGTAGTTCTAAAGATACGACCATCTACGAAAATCGACGAGGGACTGATACCTCTGCTAACAAATTACTTAGCTCCTTTGGGGTACGGTAAACATATGACGTCCTTGAGCTATGACCCAAAGCTCTTGCATTCTGTCCCACACTTCCTATTCTACAGGACGAATAAGATGGTTCGCAAAACATTTTTTCTAGAGATTACTAGTGGATTCGATTGATTGTTGCTGTGATAGGCAAATAATTAATAGCTTATTCCGGTATCAAGTAAAATTGCATGATCTATACGCCTCTAATTCAATCATATCATTGATTCATTTTTTATGGTAAAGAAAAAACAATAATTTGCCAAGCGTAGCACTTCGTTCGTGATGAAACTTATTCGAACCTGATTTATATTAGTCTTCTAACGGAAAATATGATAGCTCAAACCCGCGAAACACCGACAATACTTTGAAACTCAAATCAAAAATTGACGTTGTATGTTATAGAATAAGAATGTATAGCGACAGATAATGTAATGAATAGGGCTAGGATTTTGATGATTTTGCATATTTTTTCTCCTGCTTGAGAAACACTTCTTCTTTGATACTAACATATTTCACAGAGTTTTGAGATGTTTGCATGTATTTGTTAGGGCACTTTTGTCATTTTTTGGGCGAAAAGGCATTTTTTTGCTTTTTTTAAAATTTCGAGGTCATTGTTTGGTCATTTTTTACTTGTTTTCAAATGTTTTATTTCACTTTTTAGTACTTACGTGCTCAAATCTAAATAGGAAAATGTAGCTGTCGCCGTGCGGACCTGGATGGCCGAGGTGGCTAAGAGCGAGTACCGACTCAGCGTTTCGGTCCGAAGGGTCGCGGGTTCGAGTCCCACCTTGGGCATGGCTGTTTGTCCCTTGACTTTGTGTGTGTTGTCGCGGAGGGCCTCGCGTTCTGCTGACCCCAGATCAGAGGAGCCCGCAAGAATGTTTGTCTAGTGTATGGTCGAATATGCGTCCCCTCGGGACGTAAAGGGCAACCGGCTGTCGGCTGGATAAAAGCCCTAGGAAAAAAAAGCTGTCCCCGTCCTAAATATTATCGCGTAAAAGTAACTAGATCCTGTCAACGCGTAACTATATATTCTATACTGTCTAAATATAAAATACTCTAACTTGAACAGTCCTCTACACATAACACACGCTCCTCTTGTATATGACGTTACGGTGCAAAGTTGTCCCTAGTAAATGGATTAAACGATGCATTTGGGTTCTAAGGTAACGTAAATTGTGTGATGGTTACATTCCGTCAGCTCTGATGAAGGATTATAAATGCCGAAACGGTCAACGAGTTCATAGTGTTTTTAATTACTTCGGCAAGAAATTGTTCTATTATTTTTAATGGTAGTGAACCACATGCGATTATTATTATTATTATTATTATTATTATTATTATTATTATTATTATTATTATTATTATTATTATTGTGTTAAACACCACATACAAGTGTGTGTCCAAAATGCACTCACAAAATTGTCATACCTTTTCGCCTACCCTCACGAATATTTTGTTTTGAACAATAACGAAAGCTCAGATCACAAATTCCTAAAGAGTACAACTACTTTCGGAACACAAATTCTATTCATTTAATACCTACACTATATTTTATAAATGATGACAGAAACATAAATTCTCCACACATTCATATATATTTATACGAAGTCTATTATGAATTATAACAAAGTATTAGGAAGAAAAATATCGTATGTAAAATATTTTGGGCGGAAATGCTTTGTTCGGGTGAAAAATATTTTTTGAAGAACGATGTTAATCTGTAAATGTTTCAAATAAAACATAGTATAATATTTTGGCATTATGACATAACAATGAAAGAATATATTAAAATTACCCGACTCATTGCAGGAAGTAAATCGAATAGATATGAGGCCAAGCGTGGATATGTTAGATTATTTTCAAGGATCTGGCAGAGTTTTTGAGAAAGTAAGAGAATTTCTAAGACCAGAGTGCCGATACAGAATATTTCAAATATTTTAGTTTTAAGACAAAAGAAAATGCATTTTTGCAGAAAGTAAATCAGTTCTTGAGACATAATAAAACCCTTATTACATTGAAACTTACAAGCAGCGTGTAGCAGCTAAGACGCTGCTGAAGAAAACCGCACAAAATGGTTTTCCAGAAACGAGAACGCACAGTGCATTAGTACAACAAATAAAATAATCTCGTACATCTTTAATAAATTAAATACTTTCACAAACACAGTCTTCATAAATACTGCAATAATAGTACATTTAGTATAGTAATACAATATGAACGGATACACAATAGGTCAGTTGTTTACATACCAAGAATATAAAACAGATGAATAGCAAAACGCAACACGTGAATAGCAAATATTTAAAGGCGGAAATTCTCTTCCTCTGAATCTTACTGTTGCATGGGTTCAGCAGTGGCTCACAGACTATGATACTTCAGTCAGTACGTGCAGTTTGAGAATATACGAACCAATCATATATTTGCATTTTTCAGTCAAAATCTAAACTGTTTCTTTATTTATTTTTTGGAGATCCTGGGTATCAAGCCCTAGATACCCTCTCACGTAGTCAGGTTACATTATTATCTTTCAATTTCTGTGCGCATCCGAAATTAGTAATGTAGATTTGTTAAATTTTTGCAGAGTTCTTGGTTATCTAAGAATGTTATTTCCACCTCTCAAAAGATCTGAGGATGCATTTTTTAATTACTGGTAACTTTGGAAATTAGTAACATAGATATTTTATAATATGAGAGACATTTCGACTTTTTCTCCTCTCTTGAAATAATTTGTACTGCCATTAATATGACCAGGAAAATCTTGCGAGCGGAGGCTTCCGTGGCCGGAGTCAGTAGCTACTTGGCTGTCCGGAAGACACCGCGTGCTAAGGTGTCAACATGCATTGCGCCCTGAGGAAGGACGCAAGCCGAAACGTTGGCTCCTGTGCCTAGGACGCGGCGTCTCACGGTGTTTCGTTTGGCACATCTGGTTGGCCAAAATTAATATCTCGAAAACTACTGGTAAGAGTTTTATGAAATTTTGTACACGCATTTGTACGAAGTACTTAAACATGTGTTTGAAATATATAATATATAGCTTTACATTTTCCTACAAAACTGTCAGAGTTTGAAATTGCATATGCAATAAAAAATGAGTAATTGAATTAATAATTATACTGAGTGAAAAAATAACAAATAATTAATAGAATACTACTTTATGCATTTGTATAACTTTATACAATGTTATTTGTTAGTATAATCTATATATATATAAAAGAAAGTCGTGTTAGTTACACTATTTATAACTCAAGAACGGCTGTACCGATTTGGCTGAAAATTGGTGAGCAGGAAGCTTAGAGCCAGGAGATGGACATAGGATACTGTTTATCCCGTTCGACAGCGTTCATGTGTGAGAACGCACGTTTTTGCACGTACGCATTGCAACAAGGATAGTACAGTTTCTCACAGTGAGTGTGACGCGAGAAAAAGATGGGACCGGCTGTTAAGGCGGAACAGAGTTCGCCGGGTCAGCTAGTTAATATATAAATATAAATACTATCCGAATTCGTTAAACCAATTTTTCATTTGAGCTTTAATATTATACTCTTTTGGCTTCGAACTTACTAATAATTTTGAAATTAGTCCGAATCATAGGTGTGTTTACATTCATCAGATAAAGATGGAATAGCTAAAAGCTTTTGCACTTCCTCTGATAAAACATACACTTTTCTTTTGGGTCTTTTTCCCAGGCTGGAAATATACGGATCAAAGGATATTAACAACCTGTGTAGGCATGAGGGAATTAATTTGGTAAGTGACATATTTTTTAATGACAGCTGTTTACTTAGTGAACATGAATTAAAAAGTCTGCAGTAACATGAGTATGAAGGCGTGAGGTTTGGCCATAAAATAATCTTTCTTCCACTATTCGGCGTTTCCGCATAGAATTGTAATGGTATCAGTGATACACCAAACAATCATCAGTATGACCCGAGTCTGCAAACGTTTGCTTGAAACGGCTCTGATCACTACTTCCATCACATCCTCACTTAGAAATTAAAATAAAATTATATTCCTGATCTGGTAATTGCTGAATAATTTAGATTTGCACAGTGCATGTGCGATTGACAGTGTGATTAAAAAGACATTGTTAAATTATTTCTGTGGAAGATTCTGTAATAGTGATACTATTTTCAGGGGGACGACATTTGATTTGCCCTGTTTTAGCTGGATAATAAGAGGAATAAATTATACAGTCGTCATCTTTCGCAGAGAGTTTAAAATATTCCACAGAGAGTTTAAAATATCTTTCATTACTGACAATGCTTCACCTGCAGTCATTTGTCGAGGTTTCCTGTAAAGAAGAAATCAAGCATTTTTCATTTTTGTGGCCTGTTGTGAGGAGGCGGTACTTAGTTCCCAACGGTTGGTTGTATCTCTCTTGCCTTGAGTACGTAAATTCGTTTGAGTAGGTAACGGTGTTTTATCCACATTTGTTCTCTCGGCTAGTTATTTTGCTTTTCTTCTCTTTGATCGCTCAATGCTTTCCCCAAAAGATTTTGTCGAGCAACCCACACAACCTGACAGTACTTTCGCATGGAATGGCTTAATACACAATGCCCTAAATCAGTGCAGGGCCATCTAACAACTTTCTATTCGACTTTACGAAGGACCCTTTATTTATGAAGCATTTTGTTGCGCACTATCTTTCACTTATTTTAGCAAACACGACGTTGAGTGTGTGTTTTATAGATTGTTACTTCTGTTGAACACTCCTGAAGATCTTAACACACCATTATATTCTTTTAATCCACGTCTCTGTGCGCGTATCAGTTTCGCGCAATACTTCGCAGAGCGCATGCCTAGCGCATGAACGCACTGACACTGAAAATAGGTGATAATGATCAGATATGCACTTCTCTGCAAAACGTGTGACAATAATATTGTAAAGAATCCTTTTTAAAATGCATGTATATTAATTTCAAAGCGGAGAAATGCGGAGCGAATTTTGTAGCTCAACATTTATTTTCAATTTTCGAATACACGCACATGTTTTAAAGTCGAGTTTTGGGTATGGATTTCTAAGCCTACTTGCCTTTGAAAATTACGAAAAAATTTCATATGAAAGAGCATACCTTTCTGGTGATTTTACATCCTGGAATTATTAAATACGCGTAAGGAGAACGCTACGAATAGAACTGAACTGTGTGCACTACCGAAGAGAACTTCGCGGCTCGGCGCCGGCTATCAGTGGGACGTCACTTGACACCTCTCCTGAGACCGAATCTTATGAATCAGCACCTTATAAACACCGAGACCATGTGCCCTGGATATTTATCTACAGAACGGGTCAATAAGATCAGCAAAAAGTGGAACTTCGAAAAATGGATTTTGGCCAGCTGGATGTCTCAAACAAAACACCGGGAGACGCGTCTCCCGGACAGCGAAGTAGCTAAGGAAAATCTTATTCAGAATGGGCATTTCATTCATATAACACATATTCTAAACATTCCTTTCATAATAATTAAGAAGGGTAAAATGTTTTAAAACCCCCAATCTTCAATATCCAATTATTATTTTGAACAATTAAGGCTGTGATGCTGAAGTATGGATATCGAAGAAAGATCTGGAAAGGAGAATTCTGGCAATCGATTTGATTTGACTGGTGAGCATGAGAAATTAACCAAAAAGACGTATATATTTTAAAACTATTTAAGGCCAAAAAACAGTTCAGGGGCAAATTAACAAATAAAGTGTTGAATATAGGCGAATAAAACGGAAAATATTTTCTATCATTAGCCATTTGAAGAAACTGGTTGGCGCACTGCGGCATTTGATAGTAGAAATATTTGAAGAATTTGAAAATAGAAAGCATGGAAGAGGACGGAGACAATGCAAATGAACTGAAGATATGAATGCGTAGGCTTTCGCGGCTGAAGCTTGTATTGTCTAGACCAGGCACGTCAAACAGCACCGGCACGAGCTACTTGCCCGCCTGGGAAGCCCGGCGCTCCTGCGAGCACGGGCAACTTCCCCTGACTCCGTTCTCGTTTCTCCTTCAAATCCAGAAACACGCGCAAGCTGAAGCGGTGCGAGGCACGGAATAGTGGCTTCATATGAAAATATGTTTGCCAGATTTGTTCTATCAAACAACTGAGATTTGAGTTATGGGTATATTCTTTACTATTTATCATCATTTTATGTCTGCTTCCTTTTTAAATTCTGAATTCTATTAAAATTTTTGTCAAGGAGCAAGAATATGTTTGAATAGCGTATTCTTTTCTTGCTTTCGTTTTGTGATGTGTTATTAAATCGTTCAATCTTTTGTTGCATATAACAACAATGTGAAAGAAATAAACAAGCCTCTATGAGTTAACAATTCTCCATTACGAAAGGAGTGCTTTTAACAAACAAGAATCTTTGCTAAATGTTCTAGCCTGCACATAGAAAATTAATGCATTTAAATCACTCTTAAGTAAACAACATTACAAAATCAAGATACTTTCGATTCAAAATGTTTAATTTTACACTCAATTGAGAATTTGAAATCTGACTGATGTATTATTTCATTTCAATGGATCATTACTTTGCTTTAAACAGAAAATTGAAATTAACGTAACTAACCTTATGAAATAAATGTGATTTGTGCAACCCTTACTTTGCCCGCGAGCAGCAGTGCAGTGCCCGCGAGCTCTAGTATGCTTGTTACCTTGCCCGCGACCTTGACATGCCAGGTGTAGGCTATTCGAAATGAGCCGCGTCCCTGTCGTGGTGGTTAACATTTCGGCCACATATTGTGGCCTTCCTCAGAGTGTACTCTCTTCCTCAGCACGCTCTGAGGAAGGCCACAAGTTGGTCAAAACGTCAGCCACCGCAACAGAGTCGCGGCTGATCTCGGATAGCCGAGACAATACAATTAAATTGAAGATTAAAGATTATTCCCTATGAAAATCTGGAATTGGACTGCTAACAATTCATGACAATAACTGTAAAGAACATTTTGTTAATGTACACTTGTGCTAAGACGATATTTTGGCAAATTCATTTCAGAACATTGCGCTATTTTATTCACAGAATAAAACAACGATGAATTATCAATAAAAAAATCACTTGATTCTTACGACGTTTGTTCTCTTTGAGATATAAATGTTGATGACAAATAATAAATCGGAAATGTTGTGAAAAAATATATAATAATTCATAATCCATATAATATAATAATAATCGGCACAGAATAGAATTTTTAGTTTACATAGTAGACTGAGTAACGATTAAAATTTATCAATTAATTTATGATAAACACTACATCATCAAAAAATTACATTCATGAAAAGGAAAAGGTATCCATATACCGTCCCAGCTCCTCATTCCGTTCACGCTTCTAAGATTTGCTTCACAGTCGCCACTCGGAAATCTATACAGTAGTTTTCGTTTCAATAAACAACTGGCATCAGTGCTCTCTTCGAGAGCCAGCAAGAAATTACAGATGACTGAAAGAAAAGGATTTTTTTTTTCAAAATAAGAAATGGCCTTTGCAACATGACAGATATGTATTTTTCAAATTACACGGTTCAAATGAGACGGTTAACAGAAATGAAGGAGCAGAAGTACGCACGCTCACTCTGCTAATAGCTTTTTAATATTGTACATAACGTAAATATTTTAGTATAGTTGTAGTTATTCCAACTATTTTTTTAAGGTAAGCTTCTGCCGACATATATTTATATTAACTTTTTCAATTTGCGAAAATTGGAGAATTTAACGATATTAAGGGCTGTGCCACTTTTAAGGATACATTATGTTCTCCAAGGAAATGGCTTTATAAAAAAACTGGTATCATTTTTGAGAAAATTTTGAAAATGATATTAAAGCTTCATGTAAAAATCAAAATATCCGTTCGTAACTTCCCGGGTATTGAGTTCAGCCAGAACAATCGGAGAAAATCGATTTTGAAGAAAATCGTCTGAATGGTTCAGATCTTAGCGTTGACAGCCACAGGCACAAACATCCCAGCCACAGACAGACGTTGTGCAGCCTACCATGTTTCCGGCATCAAGGACCCACAAAACGAGAATTTTGACAACACAGCGTATTAGAGGAAGTAATTTACTAGATAAAAGAAAAAGATTTCTCCATTTACCATTTTTACCACAATACACAGGCCCAACAATTCGAATTGTTGTTTACAAAATACTGGTCTATGCAGCAGTATTACAAGATTTTCTCTTTACTACGTAAACACAAAGTGAAGTGAGAAAGAAAACGAAAAAAATTGATGCATTGCATGCTTCAAATGGTTTGGCGAAAAATGCAAATTTACACCAGCCATAAAATTAATTTGGTTACTGCTGAATGTAGGCGAAAGAGCCACAAACCTCATCCAAATCCTAATGTTTTTGCAATATCTTGTGTGACGAAAATTGTGATAACTTAAGTTCTTTTTGAATTTTTTCAAAAGTAGAAAATGAATTGAGTTTTTATTTCACAAATTTTACAAAATGAAAAATTTGGTACCATGATGAAAATTTAAAACGCAATACTAAAAGGCAGAACAATGAGTGGCTTTTATTTTTTTCATTTTAAAGATAGATATAATAACTAAAAAATACATAAACAGCTGAACACTTCATACAAATATTCCAAGTATTCCAATAATTTTTTTTCAGATTTTTGTGTTGTTTCACTTTGGGTTAGGTCGAGAAATAGCTTACGGAGATGACATATGGGCACGTAACCCTACTACTTGAGAGCGCATTATAACTCATGAGATACAAAGAGATCAAAATTAATGTTTCTTTTGTGCAACAGTTCTTTAGTTTACTAATTTCCGGTTAAGTACCGAAATGAAATTACGTATCACACAGAAAGATTTTTAACTTCAAGGCTGATGAATGTTTTTAAACATTATAAAAAATTGTCAATGTCGCTGAAACTGAGAAACTAGTTTTTAAACCAATTGCCTTCATTTTCGGGGTTTCTGTCATCAAAATGTCGAAGTCGATTATCTGTAGCCACCTTCGCACTCGTTCTCAAATGATTGAATGGTGGATCATTCATTTCTGCAAGGGAAGTCGCATGTACTCTTAAGAAGGCCTCATTCAGACACACGTTCGTCAATTGATATTATCTGCTTTATTGGGCTTAATGACATATAAATAGGCGGCGATAATTCCTCCAGATTTTTTGATTTGTCCCGGCCACAAAAATGCGTATCTGAAGTGGCCATGATTCTATACTTTTATGTAACTCGTGTTGAATCACGCCGCGTGGAATCGGAATTTCATTCGTTAAATATTATTAAACACTCTTTTACTTTTAATATACATCATGAGTACAAAAATATCGTATATTCATGGAAGTATATTCCACGACATTGATTTATATATTATGACCAATTCTTAAGGCGTGCAGAGCCGCTCTGGGAACACAAATTTTGTCTGTTATTGCAGTATACCTTGATACACTACGAGTAACCAAACAGCCGCACATCATTCGATACGTGTCACGCGGCCGCATAACAGGTGTTTATGGAATTAAAAATTTTGTACGAGAAAATTCCTTTTAAGCAATTTGTTATTGCTGATATTAAGTAGCTCGTAGGTGTCAATTATTGATTCAGCGCCTACTTTTTCAATTATTACAATTTTACTGTTTCTCAGACAAAAATAAAACATGGATTTTATAAGATTTTTATCAACAAAACATTGTAGAATATGTATACGAAAATATTTAAAAGTCTCAATTTTTTATTAGGAAACTGAAAAATAGCAGGAGTTGGGGTAATTTTGAGAATTGAACAAACTTATAACTTATTGTAAAAGACTGAGTATTTTTGTAATTACTACAGTGAAGTTACGTGTCTGCGAAATCGTTACGTGTCTCAATCGGATCTTTTTTTCGGATTTTTTCCTCTGACCCATCGGTAAAACTGAGATGGTTCCTTGCTTTAACTGTTAATGTAGCGTTTCTCCCCTACCAAGTGTTACAATTAGTTTAGTAAATAAATGAATAAATTTCTACTTACGAAGGCATGATGTTGATCAGAATAGCTCACAGTCGCTGCCTAAAACAGACAAGAGGAAATTTTTCAAATTGGCTAAATAACATTCTGTTAACACATATGAATGAATATTTACAAAATATCGATTCACAGATCTGAAGGATTGAAAATACTTTTTATACACTGATACACAGGATTTAAAAAGTTATAATTTCTAATATAATTTAACCATTACCATACCAAAAAGAAAATAATAGTACATTATGAAACGATGATGTAATGATGGGTATTAATACACGAGTGTGATTTTACGATACGAGCGAGGTACGAGCGAGTATCGTAAACTTCACACGACTGTATTAATACCCATTACATCGAGTTTCATACAGTACTTCTTGTACGACTTATGCTAGCTTTTATAAGCTAAACGTTTACATTTAATCGTTTCGTAGCAGTTGACATGCTGGATTCAGCCAAGGTCACCTAGCGGACAGCCCGCTACCCTTGCCTCAGATGGCTTTGGAGTTCCAGCCCGCATGCGAGAGTACAAAAGTTGCAGAAATAATTCCGACTCACCATTTTCGCTTTTTCTCTTATTTCCGGAGATGCCAACTCCACTTCTGATTCACTAGATATTTTAAACTAAGGAATTGGCCGGCTTTTAAAGGTAACAACACGACAGCCACATATAACACAAAATCACTTGCGTTCAGAACTTAACGTCTGTCAAATGTTCCCTCCAATAACTATTACTGCGCTAGTCAAATAGGTTAAAAGTGAAAGTACGGTCCAGCTTATTTTAAATAATATTCCACGTAAAAATGACTAATAATAAAAGAAATTAAAACTGACAAGCATAATATAATATTAAATGCAATTTTAATGTACACAATCGAACGAAACATTTACTAGAAAGATTCTCAATGATTAATTATGTGCAAATACTTGGTTTATAAACTTCTCTGTGATTGGCAAAAACCTGTATCATAATGAAATCTGTATTGTAATGAATATCATTATGCAATGGGCTGCAGCCATCAAATAAAAGTATTATACAATGGGAGTAGAAAAACTTCTACATTTAACTTCTTATTACATGTCTAAAAGTTACAGATACATATAAATTTCTACTAAAAATATCATATTTATTTACTTCAACCACCTATTGTTACGTTCTTACGTTAATATTATATTATATATATATATAATTTGTACAAATTAATGTATATAAATAATATATAAAACACATCAATTAAACACCTTAGAAAAACATACTTTTAGTTTATAAACATATTTCATGTGTTCCTCAATGCATCCTTCGAGCCAGAAAAAATATTAAAAAAGTCAATGATAAAACTAGTAGTACTGGCAAGAAGGGCCACTTCACAGTACTTGTGATAAGTGATGGTGGCATGCCTAAAGCTTCCTTTGCGGATTAGCGAATGTAGACTGCTGTATGTATTGTTATAGATAAGGTGAAAATAAATAAGTGGAACAAATAAGCTATATTAAAATTTGATGACATCTCAGAAATGTTGGCACTACATACAATCTTAATCTTAGATAGAAACAATAGACTGATTTTGCTCAGACGGGTGAGACATGATTTCACTTCAATTTCCTTTCGGTCTGACTTCGTCGAAATTGAATACTAGCGAAGTGTTTTACAAACAGATTATCGTGAAACCCACTGTTCTCTGGTGAATTACATGTCGTAAATTGACGTATATTCGTATTGTCGTATATTCAGCTATTAATTTGTAATGGACTATAACTAGGGGTGAAATTACTTGTGTTCTTTACTTCTCTTAAAATTGTGCATTAATGCCTTTAGTTCTTATAAAATATAAATAATTCCTGAAACACGGGTCGCGTGTATGTGTTAAGAAGAATGCATTTTTTAAGTAGTTAAGAGTTAAGAAAGATATGTTTGCTTTCATTTGAGTTGCAAACAATTTTAGAGTTCTTTAGAGTGTCTCAATTGGAAAATACTTAATAAAAATATCAAACTTCAAAAGGTGTAGAGAGGCTATTGTCTTGGCTACTGCTGGCAACATAACTGCAGATTATGTCTATGTGCTCAATTCGACAATGCGTTCGTACGCACATAGCTCACTGAGAAAAGGATTCGACAAAACTTCCTGAAACGAATCAACCAACATGACTTTGATGTATTTTACGAACTGCCAAATTGGTCCCTTCTTACAGCAATTTCTCTGTATATGAAATGGTTTGCGGAGCAGTGTCATGCAACACGTCACTACTCACATTATAATAGTGTTATATGTTTTTAAATCGAGTCTACTTATGACACAATTTAAGGCAAAAAATAAGGCTTTTCGGCCATCTAACATTCACCTTTAAGTAGTTGAAGGGCAATTTCCGGCGCCAATTTATATTTATTTAACGAATTTTATTTGAATTTCATTTAAGCTCAAATTAAAAACTAGGTATGTTTTTAATTCGAATTCAGAATATGTCATTAGCAGTTTTGTAACTTATAACAATCATTCGTGATAATTAGCTTCAAATATTGCGTTTTGCATCATAAAAATTAGTTTTGTTTTACTCAGTCATGAATTGAGGCACTTGGGCCTACACAATGACAAACACCTCACTTATTTATGTTTTTGGGATTTTGCCAAATGTTGCCATGCCACAAAAGAAGAAATGTAATACCACATAGTAATGTATGCAGTATATTTAATGCAATAAATATGTTTTTTTCTGTCAATCATTGATTTACAGGGATCTTTGAACTTTCAATTGCCCCTCCTGTGAAAGACAAAGTGGTTTACAATTATTTAGCCCCAAGTGTCTCAGTTATAAAACTTTTTAGTCTTACAGCATCTGATACCTAAATACATTGTTGTGGGTATTTAGATAGATAGATAGATAGATATTTATTATTCTGCAGGTAGGTATATACAACAACCTGGTGGCAGAACTCTACAATTTACATATTACTAATATTAACTTAAAATTATTTAACAACGTAACTTTAAATTATTTAAAGACATAATAATAATAATAATAATAATAATAATAATAATAATAATAATAATAATAATAATAATAATAATAATAATAATAATAATAATAATAATAATAATATGCCAACAATAATAGCCTTAACTACATTTTATGGTTGACTTGCACAGTTATTTGAAACTATTAAATACAAGATTACACGACTTTTTAATTACACTTCACTTCACTTCACTTCACTTCACTTCACTTCACATTTGAAATTCACTTCTCTTTCTACTTCTATACTGCACTACACTGCACAACACTTCACCACACTTCAATACAATACTACTTTGAATATAATTATATATTTAGAACAGGAACGCATTTAATAGTAATTAACTTAATAATAATAGCAATAAAAATATCAATAATAATCAAATAATAACTGATATAATAATCCGACTTACTAAATTAATAAAGTTTACAAATACCATTAGTTAATTTATTTTTAAATCTTTGAACATCTAGAGGAAAGGGTTCCAAGGCTGTCGCAGATAACTTATTCCAGTCCGTTATTGTTATATTTGTAAATGAAAATTTTCCAACATCTGTTCTCTGTGGCCTAAACTGAACTCTGTGACCCCCCCTACTAAAGTACGAAGGTCTACCCAATCGGATGTAGATATCTTTCCAAGCTGGATAACCGGCATACGCTTTGTACAGGGCACAGAGTCTTGCCTTAACTCTCCTAATTTCTAGAGACTCCCATTCAACATTCTTCCTATTCCCTCGGAAAGTAAATGTATACGCTCTTCTCTGTACTCTATTCAAATATTCCTTTTGGGAATTTCTATAAGGGTCCCAACAAGCAGCCCCGTATTCCATTAATGGACGAACTAGAGATAAATAAGCTAATTCTCTCGCTTTCGCAGTACTCTTTTTTAGTATTCGCATAGTAAAATGCAAGGACCTCCAGACTTTCCCTAAGACACAGTTTACCTGATTTTCCCAACTCAATTGGCTATCAAAAATTATCCCCAGGTACTTACAAGACACGACTCTTGGAATGTTTTCGTTGCCTAAACGGTATTGAGTTTCATTGTATTTGCGGCCCCTACCAAACGTGATGGTTTTGCATTTATTCATCATTCAACTATGTGTAGTAAAGAGTGGGGATAGGGATTCTGGAAGTTAAGGAAACTTGCGCAGATTACATTTCCTCCCCATATGCACATACAATTTTTACCCTTTTTTTAACAAAAATTAATAAAATATTATCACACCTGAATAGTTGTTAACTTAAAGAGCACTACAAAAAATGATCGAATCTTTAATCCCATAATCAAACCCCTACATTAAAAGATAACTGTTTAAAGACGTTGAAAATCTTAATTCCTCTCGCTGTGTTAGGGACGCGCAGCATCCACATGCAGACGTGCAACACCACAGACCTAGGAGAACGATTACTAGCACGTGAGATCAAACATCTTGGTAGCCTGTCAACAGACGCAACGGTAGACGGCAGAAATGAATAAATCGCTTACCGAAGATTCTATTAAAGAAGTCTTAGGTTTCAACTTTCCCCGGAGATTGTAGTGAACTTTATACAGGCTTCAAATTGAATTCGGGTTTGTGTTAAATAGTTTTGGCGAAACAGCCCAGGCGTAAGTAAGGGATAAACAACAGAACACATACTGCAGCGGTTTTAAGAGTATGATTTGGTTTACGTTCTTAAATTAATCGACAAGGGTGTTCCATTACTGAATGTATTGATTACTTTTATGTTTTATTTTAATATGCAAATATTTAGCTCAATTATATTCGATTGTCTTTAAAAAAATTAATTTTGATATAGGCGTGGTTTTGAAAGTCGAACAAAAAGTATATGAATAAAATTTGGAATATTGTATAAAACAATGTAAAATTGCGAGTACCTGAAATGAATTGTTTTATTATAAAAACTTTTGATAAAAATCCATATATTTATAAACGACGCAAGGCAACAACTTCAGGAACAATTATTTTAAAAAATATGTGAACGAATACATAAATTCAATAGTAAATGGTTTTATGACAAAACTTTCAGTAATTTTAATTCTGATTACCCTTCACAAACCACTTCCCCCTAGAGTAAACCCACATATACTTGTGTGTCAGTGAAAGAAAAGCCTCAGAAAATAGAATGAGGCCTGCAAGTAGTGGATTTTGTTTTCTATACGTGGTATAGTGGCCAACTCCTTTATCCTCGTTATCATACATCACTGTGGCTATCACTTCATTCGTTTGCATTTACTCCACAGTGAGCAAACCGGTTTTTCTATGGGGAGAGGTTTTTCTGTGTCCGGTGCACCCTTATTATGACTGCAACTGAGCATGTGTAGCGCAGTGCGTTCGGAAATGCATTTGGGATTGGCATGAGTGAACCCCCACCGCGGCGCCATGCTCATTCAGCTCGTGGGAATAACGTTATCTGTTAACAGTTGTATCAGGAGATATGTGTGGTAGGAATGAAGGCGAGTTGTATCTCGAGTGGGACGCCACACAGTCAGCTGAACACGCACTCTGATGGACTGCGTTCAGAAGCCGCTTTGCAAGGGGTGGAAGGGAGTTCGTAAAAGTCTTTGACTATTTTTTTTCAACAAACCTCAAAAAGAGTAGCATCATTTAATAACCTACTCGTTGGTGAAGGTTTATCTGGCTACTTCTCGAATCATTAAAACTGTTCTAACATGGCAGAAGTTTGAACATATTAGATTGCATCTAGAAGCTGCCATTCGACCAAGTAAATATGGTCGTTTCACATGGCTACAAATAAATTGATGTTACCGCATCAAAATAGTGCATTAAAACAAAATAATCTAAAGTTTATAAAAATACTGATAAGTGAATGCGTAGTGAATCACTATATAAATTATAATATGAGTATTAGTCTTAAAAAAAAGTTCATGTTTTGACATGTCGGTAAACACTGTATACTAATTGGAGTTACTCTTATTTTTTCGAATGATAAATATCAGTATGATGTTAAAATACTCGTGTTAAATTACCGTTCATTAATTCACTGTTTAATAACTATTTATTTGTCATATTTAAGTCTATGACGTCAAACAATACAACTGTATTACTCTGTATTGCAATTACCAATGCGCGCAGAAATTGAAAGAAAATTATGTATCCACCAGTCTTTTTAGAGGAGTCTATGCTTTTCTTAGATAGAGACTCGGGAAGGATAAGAAAATAATGAAATAGTTTTGATTCGGACTGAGAAACGTAAATATTTGTTTGTGTGTTTCCACCAATTCACATACCGCATATACCAACTAAATTCTCATGTTCCGTGCTACATTTATCATGACATAGCTTAAGTCATGCGAGAGCCACGCTCCAAGGAAAAGGTCGCCCGGCACTAAATATTTTATTTTCCCGTGTCGCATTAAGTAACAGCAACTTTTGTGACATTCTTGGTGTCTAAAGGACTATTGTACCATGTGTTAGTATTAGTGAACACTCTTTTTTTTAAATATTTAATTTATTGCAGAATTATACGAGAGTATTTATTTGTTCTTGGGCAGTGTGCAAGCTACTTTTTGGAAAATCATTTTGCGTGGTTTAATTGAACAGCATTACAAGATCGATCATCAGAAAACATTCAGATTAAGTCAAACGCAATATGTTTTCTCTGTAAATTTTATTTCTGATTTGTAAATAAAATAAATTAATGCGTGCAAATATTTTTAGAAATTCTTCTTTACTTTTTATTATTATTATATTATTATTATTATTATTATTATTATTATTATTATTATTATTATTATTATTATTATTATTATTATTATTATTATCTCTTTATTCACAGTTTCCTGGTAGTGTACAATCACACAGATATCAATCAGAGCATGATTACATAATGATGTATAAACACATACAATAGAACATTAAAACATATTACTATCAAATAAAATTATATAAAGGATATAAAACATCAAACAGACAATTATTACTTAATTATCAATTATTGAAAATTATTATTATTATTATTATTATTATTATTATTATTATTATTATTAGTATTAGTATTAGTATTAGTATTAGTATTATTATTGTCTCCTGTATTCATGACTACAGATGAGAGGCGCCAGTTATATTATATAAAATTTACCCCATGTTCCAACCAGCTACTACTCGGTCTTCAATATTTGGAGCAAATCAAGAGCTGTTCCCCAAAACCTGATGTCTTGAACTACCTTGTTTTTTAAACAACCCGGGAGTTGGCACAAGTAGTATCTTGCACCTCTTCTCTTTTTGGAGCCTTCGACGAACACTATCGCGTAAGCGAAGTGGCTGTGTCTTCAGCGTAACTTTCCGTCTGGATCTCTCGACTTTCTCCCTCCAACTGAAACCAGAGCAATTGCCACGGTTCCCCACTCTAACACCGAAGTGGCCGACGAGCCCGTATTTTCGGAATGTGCTTTCTAATCTATAATTGCGCAGATCGTGAGCTGCTACATGCCAGCCGGTAACTAGTGGGGGTGGGGGCTCGCCGCATCTCGGTAGCGCTCCGCGATGTCCGCGGGACCGGACGAAACGCAACTGAATGTCGCCAGCCCCACTCTGTTACTGACGGGAGAACAGGTATTGTGAAGAGGGGGTGGCATTGTCAAAGGGAAGCGCGCAAATGCTCCTAGTGTATGCTTCAACGCCCCCCGAACGTACTAGGAAAGTTAGGATATTATGGGGAGATTGATGCATGAGGGACAACACACAGGTAAACAACTATGCTTATGTGGAACTCGAACCCGTGCCCCGTCAAACCTAACTCTCCACTACACTTGTATCTTAGCGACCTCCGTCACTGGGTGTCGGGCAAGTTCATACAGAAATTTTGCGAAACAAATCCCATAGCTCTGATGAGAATTAGTACCACCTGTGTTTTACAGTCCACATTTGGCGGATCTCTAATTCAAACCCGTTGTATTTAAGACATTATTCTGCCTCTTTGAAACGAATTTTTGAAAGCATAGTAGAGCAGTATCTACTTGGAATTGTTTTTCAAATCCCGAATAATAATATTTAGTTTGTTTGCTGCTATCGTGCTACCAGTATGATTTTTCTAACGTACCTGTTTATATGTTTTCGTACGTTGCTAGGATTGGACAAGCTGAGACGATATGATCAATGTTTTTTTTATTTATTCCTGACAAATGTGGTATTTGTCATCCTGGGAAATTTTGAGAACTACTTTATTATAATAATTATTTCAAAACCTGGTTTTCGGCAGCTATTCCTTCTGTTTCAAATTCTGGTTTCATTTTTCCCTTTTTACACCATATAAAATATTTACATTTTTTAATCTGAGCAATGCAGGTATCAGTACGGAAAGAATATTTTCTTGTTTTATGGTGTACATAAGTATCGAATAAATTACATATTCCAGAATATTACTGTTCATTTAAACTTCTCTCAACCTTTCTATTTTACCAAGTTCGTACTGTACACATATATTTTGAAGAAAACAACAATTTTCACATAATCTGAATAGAAATGACATTTTTGAGGACTTAAACTAAATTAAATAAATTATATTAACAGAATGGTCAATCAAATCAACAAGGGCTTAAACGTTTAGCTCATATTCAAATTTCATTATTTCTAAAGTGGTAATATTCCATTTACGAAGTTCTTCCGCTAGGTTTCTACAGACTTCAAATAGCTGGCATACGATTTTAACATTTCTCGAGTCGCAAGCAGAATGTTTCTCTACATCTTTACCTAGTGAAGAGTATCTCATAATGAAAGATTTTAAGGATGCTGGCTGAAGAAGTCAAAACGTATTTTAGGTATTGCACCAGAAGGTTTATTGTGTTTTTGCAAGACAATTTACATTTTGCAATAAACGTAGCCCCTAAAACGACTCTTGGTTGCTAGTTTCCAATAAATATTTTCGTAGCATTACTTTCTACTACGAAAATGCTCGTGTCTCCACTTTCAAACACCAATACAACAATAACATGAGATATAAGGAATCAGGAAATCCCAGTTGTTCTGGAAATAGTATTACAGGTATTAGCAGAAAAAAAATATTTCTTGTATGGAAATTGTATTGTAGCCTGTTGATCAAAATTTTCGTTCTTTTTCTCTAGTGAAATTCAGCATTATGGAGACTGAATTTTTTCGGATAGGGCCTGTAAATGTATTATAAAGTGACATCTTATTTGACTGATTCATGTAGATGCAGGTCTCTTTCTTAATTGGGAGGGGGAGGGGTGACAGCAAAGCCTGTTATACCCTTAAGAACAATGTTTCAGAAGACCTCGTCTTCAGGTGGAATCGAGCATGCAGCTTTAGTCTATTGAAGTACAGGGCTACCTGAAGTCCTTCGGCGACAGTGAAAGTGGTATGCGGCTCCAATCACTGGCCACGATGGGGCAGAGGTGAGTCGCGGTGAAACACGGTGACACGCGATGACAACAGTTTCAATAACTATAGCGGTGGGTGACAGCAAAGGGAAGTGTCAGCGCGTGTGAAGTTTGTGATTCAATGTGGAGCTGTTCTGAAACGTCATGTGGCTTTGGCAGTCGTGGAATAAGTTGTAAGGACCTTTCCTCTAGCTCTGTTACGTTGTTATTTCCAGGTTCCTACGAACGTTTGCAAACAATTATACTCAGCTACGGTGGTGAATGCAATTATTTTAGGTTGTACTGTGGTAACCTAAAGGAAGCGGTTTATTCCAAGTAAGTTGAATTGGTGTTTCTAAGGATTTAGTTAAAGAAGCTGATTTCAAAATACATTAGATATTAAATTACATATATTAAATACTTATAAAGAATTTAAAGACTATTGAGTTTTATAATAGTGGAGATTAAAGGCCTATTTAGACTCCGAAAAATTTGTTTTTCGCTCATGAAAATTACAGCGAATCAAAACATGAAGTCATAACCACCTTCAATTTCCATGTATTAGATTTTATGGAATAATATGTAGAATAGAAAAATCAATAAAGGCTAATATTTCGAAAGAAAAAAAAAACATGTTCAGACACGGAGATAAGAAGAATGAATAATACTGAATTGTGAAAATATTGCAAAATCGTTGAAAGTATTATATATTGGCTTAATACATTTCTAATGAAGAAAATTTCTAAAACACAATAATGGATAACGATACAAAGTTTAAACATCATCATGAATAGTTATTGTGATTTGTACTTCCCCACTGTAAATTACTGTTTCAAGTAATTTAATAGTATTTATTAAAACAAAATAAATAAGTTACATACAATGGATAGTATAATAACCATTTATCTTCAGGATCGTAAAAATAATGATTCGGAAATCTTTAAAAACAAACATTTACTAATATTAATTATTATTATATTCTTGGTATAGCATAAAGAATTTTAATCTTTATGGTAAGAAGTCTCTCGGACATTAGACATTCATGATTTTTAGAGTAATATTTAAATAATTTATACACAAAAGAGAAAAAGGCACCTAATATTCTTCAAAATATTATCTCAAAGAGATACTTTTAAAAAGAATTAAGAAAATACAGAATTAGGATTTCAAAAGTATGAATATATTTTTGGAGTTTTTTATTATCTAATAAAAATTAATACCTGAATACGAAACAATCCATATTCGGTTCTATTGAAAGTGTACAATGCTAATGGCTCATTGCTTACAATTTTCAGAATTGACAGGTTGATGGTAGAAATACTACGACGATATAACAAAAATGAAATAGTAAATATTTGTATGTGCGTAAATTATATAAGTATATGATCCTATAAAAATACGCTCTAATTCGGTGACAGATTTTGAAGAAAAGAAATCATTATCATCTCCAACATTAACCTTTTCAAAAGGGTATATATTAAAAAACAGAAAAGTAAACTACGTTTTCAAATTAGAATTAGTTAATTACTCTAAGAGTGATGCGTGAATGAAATCGGTTAAACTCCTGCATGTTTCCAGATAATGACAAAATTACCTTCACAGGCGGAAAATTCCTTAACATTTTAGAGCACAAGGCCGAGAACCTCCCAAATAAATGTCTCTATCTTAATCTTAACTAGAATTGATTAAATTATATTGAATTCATCGTTCTAAGGTTCTTGTATATTTGTTTCATTACGGCACTGAGTATTTTGGTGAGGATGTATGTATTTGGCATTTTGGATCGATTGTCCGACTTTGCCAGGTAGCTTACGGTGTCCCCCATGCTAAACCTAATTTAATTCCCACGCTTGGGGGATAAGAGAGACATTTGGCGAACATGACGTATTCCCTTCACCGTAACTACAAAACTCCGCCTGCTGAAGCTTTTCTTCGTCGCAAAGCTACAGTAACTGAGACGATTTTGAAGGAAACCAGCAACTCTATATTTGCTTTGAGCGGGAATCGAACAGAGCGGGAATGGAATCGAGCGGGGATCAGAGCACGGGAAGCTAGTACGCTGCCTATGAGCCATCCTAGGGAACAAAGCGTATTTCGGTCATCACACATATTATTCTGAGCTACAAAGTTATTTTTCGAAGTTCTTCAATAATTATTGGTTAACTAACAAGGTGCAATACATTGTCATGATTACACTCTACTCTCACTGTGTATTATTTTTATTTTAATCTTTATTACCATTTGAAATTAAAATTTATAATCTAAGAATTCATTCTTCAACGCGTATTTTTTTCTTGAATCTGCGAACTAAGGAGGAGTTTTCTAGAAAATTAATTGCCAAGGCGATTTCATTTTGAATTAATCATTCTTAATGTTTTCTGATAAATATATTAATTTCATTGATAATCACCTATTGCATTAACACATGAATCAAACAAATACACCCACTCATATTCAATACTCATTGGAATATTAAAAAAAAATCGGTTTACTGCAATATAAGCCAATATGAACATGATAGACATTTCCAATGCAGATATGATATAATTTATTTACAAAATTAATAAAATTTGAAATAGTTCATTATACATCAAAATACAAGTATTATGGTTACAATACAATAACATATGTGAAACTAAAGCACAAGGGTTATGATTACAGTACACTTATGGCAACTAAAAAGGCAAGCACTCACTGTTCGGGAATGAATATAGCACAAAGTTCGATTTAAACCTTACATTGATACTCTTGTTATTATAACAGTGTGTAAGGAAATAACTAAAATAGTCCTTGAAGAATGTGTATCAACAGACGATAATTTATAATTGGAGTTTAACTCAGAAATTCCATTTCAAAATCAAATGTTAATAGGACGTATAGTAGAATATGCCATCAGTCACCACTACTCCGGCTAAAACAGACCGCTACCGCAGAAGGCAGTGCGCATTAGAAGCACTCATTTACAATGATTCATTTCTTGACATCCCCATTAAAACAATTATCATCATTTTCTTCTTCTTCTTCTTCTTCTCCTATGTTTTCTTCTCATTCCCCTAAAATTTCCCCCCAGTTTTAATGATTTTTTGACCTTATGCTTTCAAAATCTTGGGCCAAGTTTCTCGGCCCATTTCTCTCAAACCAGGATCACCTTCAATCTTCAGCCATATCCTGATACACCGTTGAATAATCGCTCATTTTCTTAGTGGAACAAATCAATTTCCGTTGTCATAAAACGGAACTCAATTGCAATAAGCTGCAATCTACATCCTCTTCAAGCTACAGAATATGGAAGAAATCTATATTTTCCGAAACAAATTAATTCCCTGGCGAGATTATTGGCTCTAAATATAGAGCTGTCAATATGTCTGAACACGGAGAGATACTGAATCACAAATGATCCAAGTTTAAAAAATCATCTCCAGGGCTCTTTCGCTTCTTATTGTGATGCGGATCAAAATGAAAATGAGGGTCAGAGGAAGTTGTAACACGTTAATTTATGTAATGTTCCTGGCAAGTGACCACAGCTCCAATTGATGGCTAAAACCTTGAAAGATGGAATATTTATACGTGCCTTGGAGAAACTCAATTGGTTTTACGAAAAAATGGCCGGCCATGGAGGTGGCCGTTTCAGCATTTTTTTACTGTATTGCAAACTAGCCGGCGGTAAAAACTCGTGTTAAATGAAATAATTGCTTCAGTGATTTTTGAATCCTACCATTCAAATTGATCAAGAAAACAAGTCGGCTAGACGCTACACACAGCTAGCAAAAGTAGAGCCGAAATATGTTGTACTCGGGTATCATGGATTCTGCTAACGGCATTTCGATTATTGCATAGTTTGGAAGTTAAAATTGGTGTTACGACTTCCTTGACGCTCCTTGTAGCTATATTGAAGATTTTTTAATACAAAATGATATTTAAAGGAATCCAAATTAACACAAATTGGAAGAAGTGGAGTAAATACACAAGTAGTGGTCACGTCAAGTACAAATTTTAATAAATAAAAATTAGAGACTTCACACTTCAAACTTGCAAAATGTGGAGCTCACGGCTTCTGGTGACAAGGTACAGAATGAAGATCGTTTATTCTTTTTTCTTCTATGGTATATAAAATGTTGTTGATTTTTTTTTAAATATTGGCCTTGCAATAATTCAACATACATGGATACTTTTTGAACTTCGTTTGGAAGCTTTCAAACACATTTAGAGGCATAATATAGAGTGGCCATTTCTGTGTCAAATATCTCAAGATTACCAAAAATTAGCAATTTTCAAGTAGCAGGTACTAGATAAAATCGGAGCATGAAAATAAATTCATGAAAAACTGAATAAATTGAAAGCTGGTAAATTTTAGGGAAATTATCTCTTCAGAAAGAGGTATACTAACCACCCATTGAGTTTCACATAACAGATTATTGTAGGTCAAGCTTTTTAAGGAAACGAGTGTTCTTAACAATGGCCACTATCGCTTCTACTATCTATCATATAGACAATTCTGTTCTCTTGGAAGTAGTGTCGCATAACGTCCGACATTCAATTTATAATGTTGTTCATTAGTATCCATAACGCGTTCGTGCGTCGTATACGAGCATCTCTTCTAGTTGAATAGTTTTAATGTTTTAGCTGAATAGACTGTAGTCAGCTTTTTAGATTGTTTTTTTCTAAACAGAATAGAATATTTGAATAAAATCATCCGAAAACATCCGATCCAATATTTGCAACAAAAAAAATTCGGAGCAATATAGATGACAGTGAACGTGAAATTCACGTGAGAAGCCAATTGCGAAATTTTTCGGAAATTTGAAAATGTCCTTGAAGCTTTATTTAAAGTAGCCTCCAACATTATAAGACGACGGACATATTAAATTCGACGGCCAGCGTCATCACTCAGATCGTTTGGTAAATATTCAATCTCGAAAAAATTTGGACTATAGAATAGGCGCTAATATTGTTCTCAGGCATGTGGACATTTTGCGAAGAAAGAATTTCGGTATTAAGGACTGCCAAAACGTATTTTTCTGTCAAAATATTTTACACTTTTCCTGCATAATATATAAATTTCTCTATTCTACTATAGAAGAAAGGAACAATTCATTGTGCGTTGTCGTTACGAATGTAAATATTTATTTAAAGCTTCTTTTTTAAAATGAAAATATCAAATTTACTTTTCTACGACACCATTACATTGAAAACTCCTTCAATGTCCAAATAAACACGGTCTGTGTGAAATATTTGTACGTAGTAAATTGTAAACTGTTTGAAGTTTTTACGGAAGGTATCATATCTTATATGTCTTTGCAATGATTATGTTTAAAAATTGGAGTGTAAAATATATTTTTGCACTCCAATTTTTGCACTCCAAATAAGCTAACATAAAAGGCTCAAATATGTTGTGGAGATTAGTATACTTGTGTGAAATTTACCACAAATAAGGTTAACAATAATTATATAATTAATAATCAAGGAGAGATTCATTGATTGCAGAGATTGAGCATCTTTCTAATAACTAGAAAAAGGACTAAAACTTCTTTGTATTTGTATATTTCTTATTTTAAATTATCATTGAAATTAAAAAACTGACCACATGAAATCATAAGATTTTGCCAGAACATTAATATATTTAATAAAATATAAGTGACTTCCTGTACATATTACCATACCAGCCATGATTGATTGTCAAGTTTTGTACTATTAAAATAACCTAATTTCTATTGTAAACTTTGTGCTATGTGTATATATATATATATATATATATATATATATATATATATATATATATATATATATATAGAGAGAGAGAGAGAGAGAGAGAGAGAGAATGTAAAATCAAATATGAATATGTAAAATACTGAAAAGTCGGTAAGAACCTTTGGTTGATGCGACTATAATAAACAAAAAAAACTGACCAATGTAAAATAACCTAAAGTACCGCCAAAATCAAAATATCCGTTTCAAATTCTGAGAGCCTCGAGTTCCTTTAAATTGATCGAAGAAAATCAATTTTGGAGAAAATTGACTGAACGGTTTTGGGCGGCAGCCTTGACCACGGATACACAAACTGACAAATGTTTTGCATTACTATTCACTCTTCTACATTGCGGAATTAGTCCTACAAACGTTATACAGTTATTTCGACAGTCCTCAAAATTAATTTAGTGAAATTTGCTTTTATAAGTTAAATTACTTGGAGCCTATTACCAGATATATTAATATTATATTAAAAATGTAAACTCAGTGGTGTCGAATAAACTAAATGCAAAGGATACATTTTTCCACTGTAACGACTGTTCTCTACAATGCAAGGAATATCACCATTGAAAAATGCTAAGAAAGCTGATTCATACGTAGAACCAATATCTGTATTACTAATTTCGAATATACGCATTAATTGACGGAAAAATAAGCAGTCTTTGGGCATATCAGAAGTGTCAATGGTTTTGCTAAATACTTAAGACGACTGTTAAAATACAAAACAGTGAATGAAACAGTTTTGTCTGAAAAAATGGAAATATTTAATATCGCTTTCTTTCCGAGTATTAACAATACTTATAATAGTAAAAGGTTAACTGCTGAATACCCCCTGACATTATGGCTAGTTGGAAGACCCATTGGAGTAATTTACAAGACAATAAATCCAAAATCGATTTTTGTTTTTTTTATTTTACATTTATTAGTACCGTACTAAACGTAATGTTTCGTAAAACTGAACATTATACCTCTTCAGCTACTCTCAAAGATCACAAAAAAAACCAACAACAATAAAATGTCAATAAAGAGCACAAATTTATCAAAATTCAAATTTTGAATTTAAAAATTATAGTTGACTACTAATCAAAGCCAGATCAATCAGAAGACTTCTAGCTACAATATGTAAATCAGCGCTGCTAGACAAATTGTATAATTATGCTTCGTGATGTTCCGGAAGTGTAGCAGTTCGTGACTGCGCGGATTCCTAGTCGGGTGACCATCTGGGAACCGCAGTTACTAATCGCGCCGAGGCCCTGGACGAAGGGATAAAAGGCACTGACTGACGTGTGGATACACTGGGCAAAAGGCACTGTGAGGTCCACGCAAAAGGTAACGCGACGAGACGAGACTTTATAAAAAAATAAAATTTAATAAAGGATTACTCCAACTCCAAGCGCTCAATACCCAACAAGGATTTGGAGACGCGTTGCGTCGAGGAAGACGCAACAATTTTTTAAGAAAAGTATTTCGTATTAAAGTATTAATTCGATTGTAAATATAATTGCATAAAGTTTGGGGAACTAATTTTTCTGAATAGAAGAATGAATAATAAGTTAATAAATAATTTACCAAAAATTGCTGCGATATGTTATTAAAATAAATATCCGAAGATTACGACGTGTGGGCATTCCAGTGTTGACCTTTACTTAATGTGTAGAATAATATTAGGTTAGACTGCATGTAAGATATTGAACGAAGATTGAAGATTAACTTGAAACAATGCGCAAAAAAGTTAGTCTTCTGCTTTGATTAACTGTCTTAAATTGAATTTTGAAAAAAAATATAGTATTGATATAAAAAATGTATGTAAATGTCTAAAGAATTTTAAATGTTCAAAATAAAATATGTTGTTCCACATCATCTACAATAATTTGGCACGTACCGGATCTCGATACCTCAAATCGTTTTGAAGATATTTGCTGTGGACCAATTAGATGTTTCAGCTGTATAATGTCAGATTTTGTATATGTATTATTGTTTGAAATAAATGTTTTTAATGTCTTTGTCTTCGTCTAGTAATTTCCTTACAATTTTTCAGCAATTTGCACATTAGCTAACAGTTCTATTGGCTTGGAATCTAGAGGCCATCAGTAGTAAAATTGCTGATTTCTATAAACATACAAGCAAAATTGTTGCTGCTCCAGGAACCCATTTACACACATTCAACAGTAGTATTTTTAATGCTGCAGGCCTCTAGTCCAAACAATTCTTGCTTTACCACAAAATCCATTGATGGTGGAGAAAGAGAAGGGGGAATATTCCTCCTAGAACGCGGAAACGTCCTGTTTTTTTATGTAGAGTACAGAGACTTATATTTATGTTTGTGTAGAGTACATACTTGTTCTGGTGCGATAAAATATCACGAGTAAACAGAAAATTGAAAACTAAATCATAGAGCCCAAAGATATTATATTTAAAGACTGAATGTCACATGAAAGTAAAACAGTAATGTCTAATAGCGAATAGCAGACAATTTTAAAATAAAGGCACTGTGCCAATTTTCATCTCTGTCCTTATTTGGTATTAATTGATATCTTTGGAAAACATCCTAAATTACTTGAGGTTGAAATATAATTTGAAGAAGAGAAACAGTCAACAGAAAATGCGAGAGCTAGAAAAATTAGATCCATGCTTCTTTAATCAGAAAATGTGGACCAACGTAAAAACCGGAGTAATTAAGTCGTAAAATATTGCTAATACGATTAGCGCGAGGAGAGACCAATAGTTTGAAACCCGTAAAACAGACATGTCGAAGTCGCGGGCAAGTTAAGCTTCCTAGAGCTCGCGGGCACTGCGCCCTGAGAAATTGGCGCGAGATTTAAAAGTAAGGATTATACAAATTCCCCCGGAGTGATGGTACGTCACTGGATACTCGTCGTCACTGCATGGTACGTCACTGGTTCATGACAGTCGTTGGGAGCAGATAATTGACAGATATTGACACAAATTTAGCTATATTAATTCCCACTTTCTCTTTAAGGTAAAGAAATGATCCATTAAAATGAAATGATACATTAGTCCGATTTCAAATTCTCAATTGAGAGTAAAATTAAAAAACTTGAATCAAAAGAATATTGATTTTGTAATCCTCTTTAAGAGTTATATACAAGCATTCCTTTTAAAAGTTCCTCTCAAGAGTTATTTAAAAGCATAAACTTTCTACGTTCAGGTTATAAGATATAACAGACAAATATTCTTGTCTTTTAAAAGCTCTGTCCGTCCGGAAGCGAGAATTGTTAACTTATGGCGACTTGTTAATTTATTTCACATTATTGCTAAATACAATAAATAACTGAATGATTTAATAACACAAAACGAAAACGAGAAAAGAATTCGCCATTCAAACATATGCGAGACACTTAAATTTGTTAACTTAGAAAAGATGTTTACAAAAGGGATAATTTAGTAAGAAAATAGACATCAAATAGTAATAGGTAGTGAAGAATCTAAACATAATACAATTCTCGGTTATTTGATAGAAAAAAATTGTCAAACACATTTTCGTACGAAGTCACTATTCGCCACCTCGCGCCGCTTCTGCTTGCGCAAGTACATCCCTTTCTGGATTTGGAGGGGGGAAAGGCCGAAGTCAGGGGAAGTGCCCGTAGGAGCGCGGGGTTCCCCAGGCGGGCAAGGAGCTTCCGCGGGCGCCGTTTGACGTGCCCGCCCTACAAACTCAAGGTTTTACATCAAGCAGCACCAAGGAATGCCGTGAGAGCATTACCCTCAAAATACGAAGGACCCTACAATACTTGAAAATATAATCATAAATATATGAGTGACAAATTAGAAAAAATATTAAGCCTCTTTAATCTCACGGCGAGAACTTAGAACTCAAGGGCCATCACAATCGACTGAGCTAATGGTTTCAAGACATATTGATGTAACACATATTGATTCAAAAACCTGAAAAGACATAAAACCGGAACTGAAAGAAAGGAAGAAAGAATAAAAGAAATACAAAGAGAAAAAAAGAAAGAAACAAAGAAAAAAGAAACAAAGAATGAAGTTACAAACAATGATTAGTTTTGTGGGAGGAGTGATGTAAGTGATCATTCAAGATATACCTACAAAGTAAACAAAGGGGGAAACATTTTTACAAAATTTGTGGGATGGGAATGAGACGACTTTTCAAAATGTACACAAAAAATAACTGATTCATGTCAAATGAATCATTTGAAAAAATGTAGAATAGTCATATAAAGCGTATGAAAAGTCACGTTTTACCGAGAGTAGATACTTATAGTAGATTGGTCGTTTACTTTCCTACTTACGCCCTTTATGATCGATTGATATTTCCGGGCATGTCAACTGCTGATGGCATTATGTACGTTTGTAAAGTGAACCTACATATCGGCTTGCGGGGAATTCTCTTTCTAAATATCTCCGTATCACAGTACTGCCCTGCCCGAGCCAAGTTCTAAGCTCCCGGTAGATCTCCCAACATGTGTGATAGTGTAGTGCATAAGTGCGTGTGTGTGAAAGTAAGAGGAGAGGTCAATGAAGAAGAAGGAAAGATCGTGCGCGGTTTGTGGCCAGTGTGATAGAGTACTGTCCCGGCATTCATCTGATATTCATCGGAGAAAACACGGAAAATTACAGAACAGATCATCCAGTTGCTAGAATTCCCCTGATTGCTGTTGAATTCAACCTCGCTATCTAGCTAGTATCGTACACCTTCTAATTTCTTAATACTACTTACATTCTTTTACTGTTGTAAAGAAGGGGTTTATGCGCTCTAGTTAAGAGGGTAGGATACTAGGAAGAACGGGTAAAAATGACAGTTTTTGTGCACAAATTTGTTGCATGTTTCCTAGTGAATATTATGTAGCGATGTTATTGGGGTGTTAGAGTTCAAATATCGATTGCGCGCGATATTAGTGTGATGGCTAACCCATTAAAACCTGCTTATGTGGTGAATAAAAACTAGGAAAAAATATGTAATCAACCTGTCATTAATGTAATGCCAACATCTTATTAGAGCACGTAAGTTCTAAACTGTGTGATTCATTGCTGCTTACGAAGACTTCGCGAGTGTCAGTATTGTATTATGCGATTAAGACGTATCTCGTCGTCTTTTCCTCAATTCGCAAGAACTTGTGGAAACTGTTTTCTCAAACTTCTGGTATTTGAAGATTACGTCATCTTATCTCGTAAAACTTTCTTGTGTAAGAAAGTCATTTAAGTATTTTAACTCTCGAAGTTTTATTTTCATTGAAGTTTTTAATGTTTTATCCATTGTCATAAGATTGCTTTTTGGAAGAAGAAGAGGAAGAAGAAGAAGAAGAAGAAGCTGTTACATTAGAGGTATTATTGAATAATAAAAAAATGAACGTTTACAATTTGTCTACGATCCATTCTCTCAGCCTTCAGAGAGTGAGGTTTACTCACAATAAACTACATAACATGTTTCTTACGGCTTGTTTTTGTCCATTTTCATATTTCATCGTCGTGGCAGCGTATCTTCATTATTCTCACAGTCGTCTTGTAAAAAATTGTGAGAATCAGTGAAGCACAGTACACCTCCATATTTCTTTCTGTTTTTTACAACGAAATTCAGCAGACTTCAACATTCAAATCTTTCAATGAGATACTCGCGTAATGATAAATCTTGATTTTAGAAGTCTCCCAAGAATTTATTACCAGTTCATAAATTCCCACTAATTATAGACATATCATTTGTGATCCATGGTGTAGTTAAGATAAAGCAGCAGTTAGATAGCCTAAACTTCTTTAGATCCTTCAAAAATTCTCCAATCTCTGCTTCAAACATTGCAGTGAATATTTCAGTTTTTGTCGCGAAATTCTTTCTACAATCCGCGAAGCGCAAAAGTGGCGTGTATGTGTGTGCTTTCTTTTACATCATGGACATAGTATAAACACGCGTATTTTTAATCATCGCAATAATATAAACCACATATTCTAATGGCTGTAGATTTGCGAAATTTTCCCCGCCCATGGGAAAAACGATAGTTATGGTACATCAAAACATCTCGTAATACAGACACTTTGAAGCAAATTCTTTTTAGAATATTTCATTAATCACATATTCTTTCTTAGCTTGTAATACAACGACAATTTTTTTGCAAGGATTTTTCATACCCAGTAAAAATAAAATCACAAATGAAGCTAAATATACAACTCATACAATTTACTATGCGCTATTATGGTCCAACGTTTGAAAGAGAAGGCTACCGTGACACTGTCTCGTGAGACAAAAGACAGAACTGTGGAGGCCTATGAATCACAGTGCCAGAGAGAGACAGAGATAATGATTTCATATTGAATAATATTCATATATTCGTATATATATATATATATATATATATATATATATATTTATATATATATATATATATATATATATATATAGTTTAAATTAAGTTTTTTCTTTAGTATGTGCAATGATCTTTCTTACATTATAAGTGTTTATTAATCTATTAATTAACATATACCTGTAACATTCAAACTGTGTGTATGTTCAAATCTTCCCTGTTCTCGGTTCACTATCAACAGCCTGACGTTTTCCCAAACTGGTCCTCCATATTACATTCAAATCCAAGTTAAGCAAATGCTACTACAAGAACATATTCGTTCCAATTATTGGAAAAGGTTACGTAATATTGCAACTTCTATTCTGTTAATAGTTCACCCATCAAACAAAGCACGGGAGGTTCAAAAACACATATTTTCAATTTATTTAGATTCAAAAATTTAAATGAAAATAGCTTTTGCCATTGAATTTAGTTACTGTGTTTGTCGATTTTTCTGTTTGTGAGTGAGATATACGATTTAGAGGAAAAGCAACTTTAATCAAAGATGTAAGGTGCTTTGAATGTCAAGGCATACGAAGTAATGAATTCTGTTATTTCTACATGTTGACGCAATACTTATTTCGGTAATACACGTTTTGTTCGTAAATCGTAATATTTGGTAATTCGTTTGACATAAAAATGGGGACTAGAAGTAATGTCTAAAATACGAGGGTTTGAATTAGCTGTAAACAAAGAAGGCAAGAAACAAAACGTACTGCAGTGTACGTAGTGCAAAAGTTAACGGTCTAGAACACAGGAATAATTATTTTCACAATCATTTCAATACTCATTTTAGTACATTTGGGAGAACCAGTGTGGATACACGTGTTACTCGTAAAACACGATAACAAAAAGCAGTTCTTACAATGGCAGGGCCAAATGCGTAGCGCTGGCAGAATGCATTGTTCACAAACTACGAAGCCAGAAATTCTTTAAAATATAGCAAGATACGTAACGTTAAGTACTGAGAGGAAAGATTTTCTTTAGTTACTTTTGATATAAAAATGTGTATTGAAACTTTTTGGACAGATTAATTTTATAATTGTCTGCCCATCACATCACTTTTCTCTGTGGATATTTTTACTTACGCAACATCAATACTTTCTCGTATTATTTGTAACAGCTAAGTAATAATACAATAGTTGTTGATCCAGTGTTTACAATCTGCAGAATGTACTGGGATGGATTGGGACGCGAATGCAAAAACGTTGCGTCCTAACACACTGAGCTAACTTCTCTGAAGCCTATTTTTCGGAAAAGAAATCATTTAACGATAATTATGGATGAAAATATGGCCTGCGCCATTATTACAAGCGTACTTTGCTCTATTCTAGAAAAAGAATTTTCAGAAAAAATTTGGTGCCATTTCAGAAAAAAAATATCATTGCTGTCATCGCGTTTCTATCAGACAAACGCGCAAGAGAGAGGAGATTGATTAATTATTTCCTATTTTCGGCACGTCAACTGCTATGGCCGTAAGTGCAGTGCATGATTGTATCACGCGAAGTGACGGTGTTCTTTCTCCGATGCATGGCGAGATCGGTGCCGACCTACACGTCAGTTTGCATGGTATTGCATATTTGGTTCCTCAACCAAATATCTCCTACCAGCAGGGCACTGCCTTTGTCGGGACTAGGAGAAGATAGGACACGGAAGAAGGAGGAAAGATTGCGCGCGATTCGTGACCCGTTTGTTAGGGAACTGCACCGGCAATTGCCTGGTATTTGCCTTGTATTTATAGGAGAAACCACAGAAATGTACCGACTAGAGCAGCAGGTTGCTAGAATTCTCCCCCAAACAGCAGTAGAACTAGACTTAGCTATCTAGCCAGTGTCGAAAATATTTCCACTGTCAGCACACAAACATTAGGACCTTCGAATATAGTAAATGACGAGAATATAATTCTTAAAATCATACTCCGCTCACTGATGGAAATCCCACCCAGACTGTCAATACCTGTACTAATTATAATAAAGCTGCAGGGATAGTATTCTGAACAGAAGAATGGCCGGACAATCTGAAAAGAAATCCGGGAATTAATGAGTGCTTTCTTTCGCAAAAGATGTGGACAAAAGTAAATTTTTTGACTACAAAAGCCAGCCTTATCAGAACATTTAAATTATGCTACATTGACCGGGTTCATCGAGTACGTAAATTGACAATCCATAGACTAAAAATGTTTGCTAAATGAAATCAGATGACAAGAACGTCAATGTGTTGTTATTAGTCGTACGTAGATCAGTATGCTATGAACGCGGAAAAAGGTAGGGCACTGGCGAAGACACTGAGATTCCTTACGAGAGAGATAGGACCGGCTGAATTGTCGACATGGGCTATCAAGGAAATCCTGTTCCATATTTAGTTTCTCTCACATGATTCTCCCTTAATTTGTGAGAAAATTATCTTATCAAAATTATGTGTATTTCAGTCTTTTTACATTTTACTGAGCAATATGAGGTTGTCATAGGATTGTAGTGGCGTGGAAGGAGACAGAATGCCTATTGATTACCTAATATGTAATCATATGAAATTTATGAATTTAATTTTTTGGGCCTTTGCTTTATTTTTTCATTTTGAGAAAATCATTTTCAAATATTTCTATATATGCAAATATTTTTGAGATACTGTGCTGACCATAGTAATATTCATTTTTTAATAGTTTAAAATACGCTTGTTTATTATTATTATTATTATTATTATTATTATTATTATTATTATTATTATTATTATTATTATTATTATTATTATTATTATTATTATTATCATGATTATTATTATTATTATTATTATCATGATTATTATTATTATTATTATTATTATTGTTATTATCACTATAATGCAGGAAAGTTAGCTCTTAAGAATTCTCAGGGGGAATTCAAAACATTTGTAGAAACAAAAACAACTTGAACTAATGTTTCTTATGATCGTTTTATTAGCGATGTAAAATCTCTCATTTTTGGTAACGTATGCGACAAGAATACGTTGGTCATCAGCTGGACAAAAAGAGAAATTTTAGTGGTGAAGAACCGAAATAAGATTCAGTTCCTAATGAAAATACGAAACATTGAGATGACGCATCGGACCCACTTATAAAATGTAGCATTTCTGAAAGGAAAATAAACACATGGCGTGCGCTTTCATGAACTATTCGGATGTAGTAGCAGAGGCAGCATTTATTATCTAGTCAACTCTAGAACAAACGTGGAATATGCACAATACCAAACAATTATTCTTGCTAGATGCATCAATGGGTCTCGTTCAACCGCATAATTTAAGAAGTTCTATTACGCGAATTATACTGTCAGCTAGCCTCAAGAATGATTTAGAAAAAAACTAACTTTTTTCATCTTTGGTCAATAATTATCCTATTAGCTGCTAATTAGGAAAGATATCACCTCTACTCTCATGCGAAGGGTTGTGTTGAAAATCATAGCCGTGACTTACGACCTCTGCCAGTCTTCAAAATACAAAACTTGAGCTGATTGAATAAAAATATTTAACTGTAAAATTCAATTTTTGTTTCCTGTGAGTGATTGTGTTAACAAAGCCGACCTACATTGTGGAAGTGCGCATTAGGGCATGGTGTGTTTGAAGGAGATCCAAAAAATAACGAAACATCTCAACATTAGAACGGAAACGGAAGTTAATGTTTATTTCAATAATAACTGGTATTATAAGAATCATAATAACAAAATATCGTAAATGCTAGCACATTAAGTCTGATTGGAAATTCAGCAAACAAGATATAGAGACACTGATAGATATCACTTACATCGCGAGTAAGTAGTTCTGAGATCTCCAGATCTTTGATAAGGGCTCCAAGATAGAAAACGCCTACCACTGTGAGGGAGTAAGAAAGAAAGTAACAACAACAACAACAACAACAACAACAATACAGTTTTATTCTACGGGACTTTATTCTACAAGAATATTCTTCATTGAACTCTCTTCTTTGGGCATATTTCTTCCCATTTCGTAGTTTTTGTCAAAACTGACTTACTTAACGGTAGGAACATATTTTCATGCAATATTTATATTTGCAATTACAACACACGTCGTAGAAATCTCATACACCAGTTGTCAGTATTAAAAGTTCACTACACAAAATCCATAGTACACGTACTAGACTTTACAATCAGATGACTTTAAACAATGAAAATCAACAAAACAGCTTAAACTCGACGTAAAATGTTTTCTACTGCATAAACGTTTCTGCACAATTAGAGACTACACTGACTATCAAAAATAAAAATTATGTTAATATTAACAATGATATAAAAGGAATTATTTTTAAATTTGTATTATATAATTTTAAAAAAGACTTTGTTTTAAGAAAGATTTTGTTGGTAATAAGTAATGTACTTCAGTTTCTAATCAATGATCCCATCTCGATTAGGTTTTCGTCGAATTTCCCTGATCCTTTGAACAACTGAGTTGCTCCGTTCTTTTGCTTCTGAACATAAATTAGCTTCGCTGTGCACACGTTTTTCTAAGCTCTTTCTCTCATTTGATTATCCATCGTAGTCACACAACGCTCAAAATATGGTAAAACGTGAAGCAATGATGACAAAAATTATAGTATTCAATAAAAATTCTAGATTTTATAGTTGTATGGTTTCCTCAATACTCAAATAAAAATTTTGAAATTTAGCACGTAGTTTGTCAACATAAAATATTTTTTTCAGTACATAACTTCAACCTCCTCGCTCTTACCATTACTATAAAAATTAAGTGTAAATTTGATAAATTTTTGCTCAAAGCATCAAAATGGTTTTCTTTCTACGCACGTTTGTAGAAAAGTACTTTCAAATTGTTCAAATTGTTCCCATTATGGACGCGAGGAGCATTCAAAGTTGGCGCGCATGCAGCGCGCGCTGTTGGGGCTCACAAGTATAGAGACGACCACTACCCAACCGAGCCCGCGGCGAATCACAGCCCTTGACGTCGCCTCCGGAATACAAGGAGCTGCGAGCGCCGGGGTAGCGTTTTGGAGAGCGACACCGTGTATAGTGACTGTCTCTTATTATATCTGTATACGTCGACTGTGCCCTGTACGTTAGTTTCCCGTCAGACACTTAGTAATCTTGGCTACGAGCTCGTAGATCTTCTGGTGAAGTCGACCGTTCTTCGACTCTAGTACATCTTCAAAATAAATTATAAACTGCTTTGTAAGAGGTACGAGTTGGAGATTGTAAATTGTAAAACGTTCACAATAAACATTTGTAATTGTTTTCTGCTGGTGTATTTTTTTGGAAAAGTAGTTTCAAAAATATCCCAATAATAAAACACATTTTAAATCACCAAGAATAGACCATTTATTTGCAAACGCTGGCATACAATGCCTCAACTTAGAAAACAAATTTGGAACGCATGGTAAAACAAATTTAGAAGACACCATATCAAAATCTTTTTATACTGTATTTTCGTTATTTATGCACTACATTATATATTTGTGTTATGTTTGTGTTTTATTCCTCTTGGATTTTAGTGTCAAATTCGGAGAAGCTATTTTTTAATCGAAGCTTAAGCAAATTCAATAAGAAAGCTACCTACACAAGAAAGTTTCACGTTAATGAAATGTGATTTTTGAAGTTGTTTTATATTACATTACATTTTTCCTTGCAATACATTTAATCTCTTTGTTATGTTACAATCTTGAATTACAACGTAAATACTATTGAAATTACATGTATTTTTTTATTAATCACTAAAAACGTTCGTTTCCTTGATATTCCTCATAGAAGCAGATTTCCAAGACAAATATCATTGTAACTGTCAGTAGAAATTTCTGGACTGGTCTGAACTAATAGATTTATAAATATAAGTAGATTTATCTTACAATTTATCATCAATGTTTCTTCAGAAGTTGTCTGCATTTTTTAGTATGCATTAATTAGTAATATTAACTCCAGATATTGTAGAAGTTTCTTTCTTTTCAGCAAAGAAATACATAGTTTAAAAAACTTAGACTATTTTTCTATACGTTTGAACACAGCGGCAATTTTTTTTCTTGAAATGAATACCTTCTTTTTTTAAGGTCGCATCAACATGTACATTTATAGCGATCACTACTGGAATTAACGTAATGGTAACTGTGACGATGAAACGATACAGTGATGATAATGGGGTTAAAAGACGAACACAAATACAACCATGGCCGAGGCGGGACCCGAGCCCGCGATCCTTCGGTCCGTGATCGCTACGACACTACTGCCTTAGCGATCTCGACCACTGGATGGGCGAATACCTTTTATCTAATTGAATTTTACGTTTTCTTTCATTGCCTTTTCGCTTTTAAATCCCTCTTTATTTTCAAATAGCAACAATACTGCAGTAGCTATATTTCTTCAAGATTGGAATACATCTTTAAATACGGCATGATTTATAGCACTTTCTGTTTGCTGGTCCGGACATTATTATTTGATTACATAACGATTTGAATGTAAGAAGCTGTTATCTTTGTGGCGTTTTTAACAAACACTGTTTTCTTCCGATATTTCTGCGGGAATTAATGTATTTTGAAAGGATATGATATCAAGAATAGACGACATTTGAAGCACAAGATTCATTTGTTACTTCCGTTTTGAACTTTGATACACAGGTTGTGATTTTGAATTCCTTTACAAGTAAGTAGAACTTTCTGGTGTGGTAATAGCGCAGTTGGTTGTTGCACAAGTGAAAACGATACATTCAGTTCTATCACACATTGGCGATTACCAAAAGCGTATTAAAATCATTTGAAGAGCTACACAACAATAATAAAAGCTACTCCCGGTCTACCACACAGCTCTGATTAATCCCATGCATATGGTTCAGAAAGTTCTTCATAGAATATATGGGACTAGAATATTTATTTGGGAAATCATAGAATTTCTTTATTCATTTCGTTCATTCTAGGTCCAGTAATTTGTAAAATAATAACTCAAGAAGAAGAAGAAGAAGAAGAAGAAGAAGAAGAGGAAGAAAAAGGAAGAAGAAGAAGAAGAAGAAGAAGAAGAAGAAGAAGGAGGAGGAGGAGTACCATAAAATAATTATATGTCAGCTAATAAACTATGCATTGTAAGAAATTGCGACGATTTCGCGTATTTTCATAATTGAGATTATTGATGGCTGTGATCTATGCGAAAATGATATTTTTGAAGCGACGAAATAGAAATCGTACCTTGCTTGGGATTGGACTCGTATATGGAATAGACATATTAACGTTATTTTAATCGTAATAGGGGTACTAATACCTTTATCTGTACTTAAAGAGAAATATAAAATTGCATTATACAAAATACTATATTATTCGGGATTAATGGAAAGGTATTATTACAAAATCTACTCCCTGGGAATATGTCTGCTGCCAGAAATGAACTTTTAACGTAGTTTTCAGAGAAGCTGGTGACATTATTTTATATTATTTGTAATAGTATGGATGTATTTATTGGAACCAGTATACTATTAGGAAGGTTAATATTATTAACACTTGTGAAGTCATTATACTCGTTCTAAAAATAAAATAATTTATTATATCTCTGGCACCACCACAAATGTTTATGATAATCTTGTAACTCATCTCGCAGTTTAATACTAAATGCTTATAAATCGTACAAAATTCACAATGAAAAAAGGCGTTTAAAATTTCAAATATGTATTTTATTGATGTTCTAAGAAACATTGAAGAAACTTCCAGTGTAAGGATAGACATTCTAGATTTCGCATGTGACCTAAGTGTAGAAAATATATTTACAAATTTACATCAATATTAAGACTCTTAAATCCAAAATAAATCTTCTTACAGATCTTTCAAGCAGTAAATTAAATTATTTTTCTAATATATTTTTCCTTTGTTCTATAAAAAATTACATGAATAATTATTCTGCTACATTTGAATATGAGTACATGACAAATATTTTTATTCTCATTTCTTTCCCCTCAACTATTATCTCCTATTTTCACACAATGTAGAGTGGAATGTTTCTTATGTCTATTGTATTACCAACACTCATCTTGCAAGAAACAATGTAAGGTCTCTGGAAAGAATCGGTAGTGAATTTATTCTCTTGCCTCTCTGAACTTAAAAACTGTAGAGTCGACTGCCATTCGATAAAGGAACTGATAACCGGTAACGTTTTCGTACCTTCCGTTGCAAAGGAGCACAAGTTTAGACTATGTAAATCGTTCGAGGAGTTAAAAATTCTGGAACGTGATGTTATTCATGTATGTGATATTTGGTTTTAGATATCGAAGTGAATCACAAGGAGCCTATAAAATATTGCCTAAGAGGTGACTAAGTATTCACCTATTTGTCTTTTGTTTTATCGTTGTGTAAATGCCTTGCTTCACCAGTTACGGAATTTTATAACAATAATAAGGATAGGAAGGCATGGTAAAGTATGGAGTTTTCCGTGAGTGCATATTGTAAAGCAAACTTGCCGATGTATTATCGTTATCTTGATATTGCTTGCAACACATTAAAATATTGCTAGAATATTTTTGTGATACTTCTGAAGATAAATGAAAAGGTAGAATACTTTTTTTTAAAAATATCTTTCATACTAATCAGAGGTAGATGCTACTACTGTAAACTACACAACTGAAAAATTATAAAAGTCATGAAAGGAAATAGAAAATCTCACCGTTACATTCTGACTTCGCCAGTCAATTAGAAAGTATTATGATGTCATATCCATTCATCCGTTCATTCGAAAGTAAATGATGTGTTATTCGTTCATTATGTAATACTTATTCAGAGAGCTTCGTGTCATACCGCAGAAAACATAGTCATTATAAGAAAACAATATCACATTGAAGAGTGGATTCATTATGAAGACGGGGAACTAATCTCAGATACCAGCGCCTATGTACTAAATGAAAGGAATTGAATCAAGAAATACCGATGGAAACAAGAAGACAGGGGCTAAGATGACACGGACAATTGTCCCAAGGATGGAACGGACACACGAATGGCAGACGATTCTTTTTCCGAGTTGATATCAAACGACATAAGTATACTGCAACACATTCTTCGCCAATTTTTTTCTCTTATTCTTACACAATGTCCCACAACATATTTTTTTCATTTCCTCATTCAAGCATCTGTTCTCCCTCACAAGAGTCAATAGTTACATCACTGTGCTTGAATATTTTACAAAAATGACTGGAACATTCTTAAATGCGAAGGATGTGGAAACGTTGGCGTACGCTTTGACAGAAGAGCAGTTGATAATGTTTCCTAATTCACTACAAATGTTTGCAGAAGTTAAGACTATTTCTGCAAATATTACTAGATTAATGCTTACGATGAAAATGACTATGTAGCCGTAATAATAAAAATGGGGTTAGAACATTAAACGCTTATGATCTTCAGAGATTTGAAATGGCTGCGTTAGTTCAGTATAAACACCATTGTCTCTACAGCATTGTTAACCGAAAGGTTCTAGGGTTCGAGTCCCTACAGAGACTGATTTTCGACACAAGCTAGAGAGCTGGATCGAATTCAACCACCGTCTGAAGAAAAATTCTGATGCTATGATCGGTATAGTTTTCCACGATTTCACTGATCAATGCCTGGCGAATTCCGTAGCAAAAAAACTGGTCATGGACCGCGCTCGATTTGTTCTTATTAATTCTTGCTCCTTCCTCTCCTTACACACATGCATGCATCCACTCCCCTACCACACATGTTCAGATTGACGCGAAACTGCACTTCGATGAGCATTTCCGTATAGTCTGCGAAGATGCGTCTCTCATGGCCTCCGCCTTGCCACGAATTATGCCTCACGGGGGGGGGGTCCAAGGCAAAGTAGCCGGACGCTACTGTCTAGCACAGTTAACTCGATGCTGCTCTACGCAGCTCCCATTTGGGCTGATGCGTTAGGGATCGAGCCGTGCCCCCGCGATGCGAAGTCAGTGTATAGAAGGTCCGTCTTGAGGGTGGCCCCGGCGTATCGCACGGTTTCGTATGACACTGTGTGTGTGATAGCCAACATGCCTCCTACAGTCCTCATCGCGCAAGAAAGTGCTAGGTTCTACAGAGGGAGAGGGAGCTACAAAAAGGATCGTCCTTATGAAGGAAGAGAAGGAGGTGATAATGGCTCGGCGGCAACGGCGATGGTTTCTATCATTCATTGGTAGATGGACATCCTGACACAATGAAGTGGACCCAAAGGAAACACGGAGACATGGATCATTATTTAACCCAGGGGCACAGGTGCTACCACACCAACTCCATTTCCAGTTGGACGATGACTCCCCATGCCCAACCTGTTATACATTAGTAGATGTAGGGCACATACTCTTATCACTGTCCACGCTTCGTTGAGGAGAGGGAAAAACTCCACCGACTCCTCCTGCAGGTAGTGACTCCTGATACCATCGTCACTAGAATGCTGGAGTCCCAAGAGAATTGGAGTGCGGTAGCCACCTACGCCACAAAAGTTTTGAAGAAGGTTCAGATTGATACCCCTCTGGGAGCAACACTTAGAGAGGGGAAAATCCGCAAAAACAACATGTAGGACGGGACCTGATCTCACGTTCCAGTTTTCTCAAATGATACACTACATTTACGAGACTAATGGCCGAAGACGAAGTCCGAAGTCAATATTCACTCGCTCACTCAAAGAGATTTGGTCTTGAAATTCAGATGTGGTGAACACATTATCCGCAGTAAACATGCACACAGTTAATATCTCGTGTAGTAAAAATAAAATAAAACTGAAAAAATTAATAACAGAAATAATACTGAAAAAATCTCGTCTTCGATATTACTTGAAGATTGTGCAGTGCATTTCTAAGTGAAAATAAACATAGATATTAAACAAATGGGAATAAAGAAACAATAGGCCAAGAATAGAAAAAGAGAAAATCGATAACGATATTTGAGAAAATAAAACAAGGGGAAAGTATGTGTTCAAATTTAGCATAACATGATCACAAAAAATTTATATTCACAATCAAATAAAAAATTTTATTTGACCAAAATGAGACTACTTGAAGAGCATTGCTGGTAGTATAATATTAGAGAAGTTTTCAAACACATTGACCTAACGGGGTCAAAAACACAACCATTTTTGGGTGCGATGCTGCTGCTGTCGCTGAAGAGCTCAGTGTCTGAACTATAAAAGGAAGTTTGAGAGAAAAACTGTACTAGAAAATTAAAAATATGTTTTGTAAAAGCAATAACTTATTTAATGTAAATAATAAATAATAATAATAATAATAATAATAATAATAATAATAATAATAATAATAATAATAAACAAAGAAGAAATCAAATTTTCCAAAGTAATGTTTCATGATCATGCCAAAATGTTAACATTGTCAGAAATTTTAAAATATTTTCATTACTACCAAATCTCTATATATGTATTTTGAAACTAAAAATATACAGAGATGGTAAAAATCATTTTAAAAATATTTTTGAGTGATGAACAAAGATAAAATTATCAAAATCTTAAGAAGTATGTTTTATTTATTGTCTCGCCTGATAATGTATTCGAAAATTATTTGTCAACAATGTAGGTAATATTTAAATGAATATTACAGTGAGAAGAATGATAAAATGATTAGAATGACATAAGAAACATTAATTGGCTTCAAAGTCTGATGAACATACCTTACTCCACAAATAATGAGAGTCAATTAGTACCTTACTCCACAAATAATGAGTGTTAATTACAGTAGATATTATATAAAAATTCGTATCATATTGTTATTCCATAATGAAATAATGAAGTACAATTTTTAGCATTATTTCAAGCTTTCTCGAGGATGTTTTTTAAAGAACCTTATTGTTTGTAATTAGGTAGTGCCTCTTTCCCAATGATTGAGACAAACGATAAAAGTAAACGCAATTTATTACAAGATATGCTTCACGGATCTTAGGATCATTTTCAGAGTCAAAGTGTTCCAAAAATGTTAAAGAATTTTTTTCTTCATAATCATTCAATGTCAACAATTATGCATGTATTTACGTAGATAGTTTATCGACGAAAACTCAATATGTAAATATTACTACAGAAGCTCGTCTCGTGTCGTATGTTCCCTCTGTAGTTCTTTCATCGCTCAGGCATAATGATGGAATGCAAAAACAAAACAAATTAAAAAAATTCGCGAGACGACCAATAACAGTTCCAGAGCCAGAAAGGATAATTTAAAATTACAGCAATATTTATACTTCTCGATTTGTAAAGGTTAATTATTTGCTTATTGCTCATATAAAAGCACCGCTATTAGTATTAATGTTATTGTTATTGTTATTAGCTTAGAGAGCTCTCGATTTCGAACAAGCATTCGGGGGATCTAGGAGACCATCCTACTTTAGACATTTCCCATTTTTCCTCCAGTATCAGAAATATTTTCATTTAATTCCGATGGCGAGAGAACCCCTCCTCTTCCCTCGAAACTTTCCATCTCCGTACTCTCACGCATACGTTTCAACAGAGATCACAGGAATCCAGAGCACTAAATGAAATTTCCTGTTGAAAACCCTCAACAAGACAAGACTGAAACAAAGCCTTGCCACTCGGCATAAGCAAATACGGGAGATTAGCGAAGTGGCGCATGCGCTGTGGGCGCGCGCGGCGGCGAGGCGGTTGGGCCGGGCGGGTGGCGGCGGCGGGTGACGGGCGATGGGCGACGGGCGGCGGGCGACGGGCGGCGGGCGACGGGCGGGCGCAGAGTTTGCCTGGTGCGCGCGGGCGGACGCTTCGCCCGCTGCCCGTCGCTCACTGCCCGCCGCCCGCGCCCGCGCCCGCGCCCGCCAGCCTTTGAGCAGGACCGTTCCGCTTTCTGCGCGCCGCCGTCAGAACCAAGCAGATAAATAAACAAATGCTTGTTATCGCACGTGTAAAATAAGCGCGCTGCCCGTCGCCCCGTTGCTGGCAAAATGCTGCCTCAAGATGCACGCCCGCTGCGCCGTGCTGCGCCGCGCAGGGCGGGCGCAGGGCAGGAGTCCTTCCGCTGCGCCGAGTAAACATAATGAGACGTGCACAGGAAGCGCGTTGGAGTGCTCAAAGAAGTCAATTTGCTCGTTTATCACGGAATTCTTGTGAGTTTCATGCGAGGAATATCAACTTTTTTATTCGCAATTTTGTGGAATCAAAAGAAGCATTAAGAAAAAAATATTACGCTGCTTGATCAAAATAATACAATTATTTATTTATTCCCCATTTCAAATACAGTTATTGTTATTTGAACTTTTTCACTAACGTTTGTTGCGAACAGAGTCCGATAAACATACTCGAAGTTCGCAGTATTTCACAAATAATTTCCGCACCTCATTCGAATCTACTTTTAATGTCAATGTAAGTTTCTAATATGGCTTAAATATATTTCTGAATATTTGTAATACTTCTTCAAGAATCAAATTTACTAGCCTTTTGTAAGTAACTAGGAGCACCCAGTTTTCTGTAAAACAGGTTTTACAACTTATTTTCATCCAGCAATTTCTGTAATACTTGAAGGAAAGAAAACCACATTCCAGCAAGTAAGCATACCCGTGGCTAATACTTGATACACTCATGTCAGCGGGAAGGCGGAGGAGGAGGGAAGGAGGCGGAGAGGAGAGTAAAAAAATGCATCACAAAACTAATGAAACTGCTTAGTTGTAACTCTACGATGAATTAGTAAGTAATAGACATAAAAAGTAATGTAAAATGTTATTTCAAAATTTACTTTTATTTGCTTAAACCCTTTTTAATTGTATATATCTATACGTTTTGCAATAGAATCCAAGAACATTACCTCAAGCATAACATTACCTCATTACATAAGCTCAAGACAGTAATGTAAAGTTGCGAAATGAAACCACATAATAAATGAAACCAATAATAATAATAATAATAATAATAATAATAATAATAATAATAATAATAATAATAATAATAATAATAATAATAATAATCATTTTACCAAGAAGAGAAGGTAGTCGAGGGCTACTTAATATTTTTAAACTTTGCAGAACCCAAGAACAAAACATGAGGGACGCAATACTTAGGCCTGAGGATTCCCTCATGAAGAAGGTGGTGAGCACTGACACTGGATACACACCACTTAATTTAAGCAACCAAGGCCCGAATATTATAATACCATCTCTAAAGGAGGAAATACAAAATTGGCAGCAAATGATGCTTCACGGTAAATTTCCAAATTCTCTGTTGGACCCTATGATTGACAAATCTGCGTCCTTAAAGGGTTGAGCAATGGTTACTTGTACCCGGAAACTAAAGGTTTTGTAGCAGCAATTCAGGATAGAGTAATAAGAACTAAAAACTATGAAAAAACATATTTTAAAAACAAATGACATCGACAAATGTAGAAGATGTGGTAACAACGGAGAGTCTATCGAGCACATAATGGCTGGATGCAGTACTTCGTCAGAGAGTGCCTATTTAGGCAGACATAACCAAGAGGCAAAACTCATTCACCGAGAACTAGGAAAGAAACTTGGAATGTTAAGGAATAATGCTCCAGCATACTACAAGTATGAACCAGATGCTGTGCTCGAGGAGAAGACACACGTCTTATACTGGGATTGGGCTATTGTGACGGATAAAACGGTTGATCATAACCGCCCTGATATCCTCATAATAGACAAAGAAAAGAAAATAACCTCTATAATCGATGTTGCAATCCCTTTGACTCAAAACCTGCGGAAGTCCGAAGCAAAAAGAAATCAGAAAATAGGAGAACTTGGCAAATGAATTAAGAAACATTTGGAAGTTGAATGAAATCTCCCATTTCTCCATGGTTATATCCGTTAAAGGAGTCGTCACCAAGAACTATAAAATAAATCTGGAGAATTTAGATATCAAAAATATCTTTGATGAAGCCCAGAAAGCCACCCTTCTTCAAAAACGTCGTATTGTCAGGAAATCCCTAAATGCGTGACATTCATGTAGGTCAGGATGAATTTCCTTCCTGCGCAGTCTGAGCCTAGTCCTATAACATCAATTGGTCAGGTGATTAAGTTCCTGCTAAAGCAGAGAATGTGATAATAATAATAATAATAATAATAATAATAATAATAACGATACTAATAATGATAATAATAATAGTAATAATAATAATAATTATAATAATAATAATAATAATAATAATAACAACGATTATTACACAAGCAATGCCACTACTTACTTACTAGAATTAGTTAAATGGTCAGCCACAGATTTGGAAGATCTATCAAGGCTATTCAGAACACAACTGAAAAAACACCGAATGAAACATCCAAAATCAGCAACAGAACGGCAGACTCTTACAACACTGATGGGTGGTATGGGAATCACCGACATTCTGCGACTTGATAGCAAACGAAGGAACGGCCTCAGATCATACTTTAACGAAAAGCAACTTGACAACAGAATGTTGGATGTCATTTGCAAAGCCGATATTAAGGCAATCCCATTGCACCTATTAGATCCTGCCACTTTCACTTCAAAAAGTACCACAAAAGAAGATCAAAAAACGAATTGGAAGCAAAAAGAATTGCATGGCACATTTTCGAATCAATTTTTGGCATCAAGCCTCTGGTTCAAGAATGGAAACCTCTTTGACTAAACAACTAGATTTATGATAGCGATTCAAGACAGTAATAGCTGCTAAAAATTATCGGAAATACATAATAAAAGAAGCAATCTCAATTGATAAATGCCGAAAATGTCATGAAACAACAGAAACAATAGAACACACAACAGGATCCTTCCGTACACTTGCAAATACAGAAAATATGAAAAGACGCAACAATGTAGCAAAAATCATCTGTCAAAATTTAGCAGGAGGCACAGCTTTAGTTCACGCAATAAGTTTACAGGTTAGTTAATACCAAATAAAATACAAAATTTGTATACGTAATATTATTATATTTCAAGAAATCAGTCAAATATTTCATTAATTATGAATCAACGGCAGTCAACAATAAGTCATTACCACATAAAATATAATTTCATTAATTTTCAAATTACTCAACTTAATGAACATTAAATTTTCATATTTTCCATTTTAAAATCAACCTGACTTTCTGTATGCTTTCGGAGAGTTCACGTCCTGAGGTACCTGATCTGAACCATTGGTAACAAAGATGAAGCAAACAATTAGGAAATAGAAACCGTAATTCCCTGATGATTCTATGATAATTAATCCCCAAAAATCAAAACAATCAAGTATTAGGCACCTTTCAGCTGTAAATCATTTGAGAACTTAAATTATTGAGTGATTCAAATAATGCTTTATTTACAAATGCCAATCTCTACGAGACCCTAGCTGCCATTTTCAAGTGCACTCCCTCTTAACCGGCCACCTTTCAATCGGCCTCCTCTTTAACCGACTGTCACAAGTATGAGTCGATGGGAAAATCGTAGGGAACAGACTTGTCGCGACACGTCTGTAACAGCGAAGAAAAAAAGAAAATTGGCAATTGTTTGCGAGTTTAAATTTTATATTTACTGCAAGTACTGTGCTGAATGTGAGACAATGATTTTGTAAACTCTAGTGCGGTTTATTGAACTTCAATTATGTACTGTCAATACAGTGGCCTACAATAACATAAGCTTAGTTCTTACCCCAGAAAGGTTGCCTTTTCAGTTAAGTTTCAGTAATTGTTCACCTTCTATTACAATTAGGTAGGCTACATATCAATTTTAATGTTATAAATGGAACTGCGATATAATCGGCCAAATCGCTATCCCGTCTAAGCGTCGGTCCCAAATAAGATAAAATATCCAAAAGAAAAAGAAAATTTCAATGAAAGTTCCTACGTGCAATGCAGTTGTTTCATGTACTATGTGTAGATGCTATGTGTAGATGTTTTTATGGTCTCAAAACGAATAACAGACCGAATTTTCTTTTTCTTTCGATCCTTCATAGACGAGAAAACGAAATATGGAAAAGAAATTAACACGAGTGAAAAACGTCATCGAGAAAATCGTAGGGAACGCATTTAACACTAAATTGAGATCGCAAGACTAGCCGCGATTTGATTAATAAAAACGCCCAGTATCTTCGCATTGCATCGAGGCAAATTCTTCAAGCAGAAAATCGTATGTGAATGTGAAACGAGTTGCAGAAGACCAGCCTGGGGCCAGCAGCGACAAGAGGGTGCGAAAACGACGTTAGGGCAAGGACGACCCCTCGCCTCACGACAAAGGCTCCGCGAATTCAGGCGGCGGCGGATCTTGGCATTCGCGAACGCCAAGGAGCCTGTCCGGAGCAGACGTTGCAACGGCGGCGGCGGCGGCGGCGGCGGCGGCGGCGGCGGCGGCGGCGGCGGCGGCGGCGGCGGCGGCGGCTGGCGAGGGGCGCGGGCGAAGGGCGACGCCAGACCGGTAGGGCTCCGATCGGCGACGGCCCCTCTTCGGCCCCAGGCCGCCCCCTCGGCCCTCGGCCCTGGGCGCTGGGCGCTGTGGCCCCGCGGTCGCGGCCTGGGCCTCGCCCTGCGCCCGGCCCTCCGCCCCGCGCGCGCCTCGCTCCGCGCCTCGCTCCTCGCCTCGCTCCTCGCCTCGCGCCTCCCCCGAGGGGCGAAGGAGGCCCTCAAGGGGACGCCGCCGGCCATCGCTCACCCTCAATCTCCCCTTGGAGAGGAGAGGGCGGCCCGCGATTCGAACCCCGGCGGCGCCCCGCGCGTACAGTCCAAGCCGAGGAAGCAGGAGCCTCTGCCTCGCCCCCGATCCTCGCAACTTTGGAATTATCTAGTCAGTAGCTCTGCGACGAGCAATACGTTGTCCAAGAAAGAAGCCAGCAGCCTTATCTCTAATGAAACATTCAAGATGCAGGGCAGACGATTTTTCTAGTTTTGTTCCTGAATAACACAAGTTTTAAAAAAAGTATTATACGTCTCGCCTCGAGAAATGTTTCTTCTACAGAGTGTATCAGTTAAATTTTTGTCGACTAAAATGTATCCGAATCAACGTCTTACGCCCAAACCCAAAAAAGCGTTTTAATGGAGAGAAAAAAAAACGTTTCGAACTGTTTCAAAACGGAAACCAAAATATTTCATTATGAAATGGCAAAACTAAAACAGTTATTATTTCATTAAATATTTGCTGGATTCGGAACCAAATGAAATGAGTTTGGCTTTTGGAAGACCTTAATAATTTCGTGAAAGATTTTTCGACAGATTTCCATTACGCAAAGTGATACTTAAAAAATAGATGCCTGACTTTTCCAAGTAGCAGATATTACGTTATTATATATTCAATTATATTTACCGAAATTCTTTCTCATGACGGGAATGTAATCTTCAAACATTTCGATATATCAAAGTTATATAGTATTATCATTAATTTCGTAATAATTTAATAAAAATATAGGAAAATATTATGAAACCGTTTCAAAATTAATTCGAAATACATATAGTTTTGTAGTAAAACCTAAACCAAAATATTTTATTAACAAAAAGTGAAATGTTCAAAGACTTATAGTCAAGAACATTGTATAGAAGTTTGTAATTTATAAAATTATGTTTTAAATGAAGAGAAATATAAAATACAAAACTTGTATCAATTAAAAAAGAAGTGAATGAAACCTTTCCTATCAGATCAAAAAGAACCATTACAAATTAGGTTCTTGCAAAATTATTATAATGAAAGATATTCCCAATAAATTCATTCATTTTTTTAAAAAAAGATTGTAATATTAGTAAGAATCTTATCTGGAATGTATGTCAAAAAGTGGAGAAATTATCTTTACTGTCTTTTGAAACGTGTAACCCTGAAAGAAACACATATGTACTCTATCCTCTGGATACAGTTCATATGACCATTCCCGCCCCAACCCTCCCACACGCACGGCAGCATCTCCCCGCCGAGCGCGGGTGCTCCGCGTGGGTGCGTGCGACTGTACGGCGCTTAGTCATACCCGAGGCGTCTTGAGGCGGCGGCGGCGGCGGCGGAGGCGGCGGGGCGGCGGCGGCGGGCGTCGCGTGGCGGCATCGCAGCAGCGCTGGCGGTCCTCGCAACACATCAACACAACTCGCGCCACGCCCGCCACCGCCGCCACCGCCGCCACCACCGCCACCCCTGGCCGCGGCGCGGGGGCTTTCCCCGGCGCGAGGCCCTACGCAGGGGGAACCGGGTTCGCGGACCAGTTCCGCCCTCAATAGAATCCTGGCGACCGCCACCGCCGCCGACGTTGCCGCTACGCTCCCCCTGTGCGCGCCTGCCGATTGGCCGGCGAGGGGCGCGGGAGCGCGTCCCGACGCCGTCGCCCAAGCCGACGCCAGACGGTCACCCCCCGTCGCCCCCCCTTCCGCCCCCTAATGCCCCCCTATTGCCCGTCGCCGGCGTCGAAGCAGCGCCCCCTGCGCTGGTGAAAGTCCTGGCGTCTTGTCGGCGGATGCCAGTGATGCTTCGCTTTGTGCACGCGAGAACGCACTAACAATATGTATATTCGAAAATTAAAAAATCATAATTTATCAACATCTCTCTAAGAAAAAAACATCGTAAGAAACTAAAAACCAAAAAGAGGCAGGAAGAAAAATATTTCAATTATTCCATGTGATGTCATATAAGCGATCTGGAGGCAATGATCGCGATTTATAATCGAAGCGAAAGGATGGGTTCAATCTATCGTAAAGTTGAGTTTATACAGTATGATTTACTATTACTTAGTAAAAACAATCGAACATAATGGAAACTTCTCAGGTCATAAGAAGGAAAGCTTGCCACAAATGCAAGGAATAAAAAATATCAGGATTTCTGACATTGTTTTTGATGCTATATCCCGTATAATCCGCATATCTAGAGGTCAACATAGACAGACTTGACATCCCTTTTTGGGAATATTTTGGACTGATAACTTAAAAAGTTTCACATATTTCATCAATAATTTTTTGATAACTTGATATGTCTAGGAAAATATTTGGCTCTGTGACTAACTGTAAAATTTAATTTGTGTAGAAAATATGTCCTCTCGTCAAATACTGTAGTCAAAATCAACTTGCAACTCTCAAAGCTCACAGTTGGCAAATATTAAATTCTAGGCAATTTTAGCCCACGGGCTAAAAGATAAACTTCTATGTGCCCAGACATTAAACGAACACTGGTTCCATTATTGCATTTTTTTAAGAATATGATGTCATACTCTGAACAGAGAAAACATTAAACAGACATTAAACGAACACTCTGGTTCCATAATTGCATTTTTTTCGAATAAGACGTCATACTCTGAACAGTGAATTTTGTGTCCTAGATGCACCGAGGAATGAAGTAGTGACAGTTTCGTAGAAGTAGAGAGGCCATGATTCTCCTAACATTCCATCTTTAGAAACCGTCACCAACGTTTGTGTGCTCTGTAATGTATAAGATACATTTATGAACAAATATCTTCAGAAGTGTTTTAAATTATCTACACCGCCTTTGAAAGCAATTTCTAATTTGTATTGAGAAGCAAGTAGGTGCATTGGAGATCGTTCACATATCTGAGAATTCGATACTACGACAATTACTGCTTATTTCATGTGTTAACTTTCATGTATTTTCCAATTTTTACACTTTAGATATCAATGTTATTTCCTTTTATTAGCAATGATTACTTCACATGTAACGATTTGATTCAAGATATTTGAAATATTTTACTCAATTCTAAGAGAGGGAACAAAAAACGAGAATACTTAGTGAAGTTGGAGTCTGAAGTAAAGAGCTTGGAACAAATTCGTGTAATAACTGGGTATCTAATTGTAATCACAATGTAGATTCACTTTTCCGTCAACATATAAAATTCTTACTTTTTTGTCAAAAATTAAAACAAAAAATGTAAGGTTCGTATATAAAACTATTTGAAAATTTTCATCATAAACATTAAAATAAGCTTCTGAGGGTAAAACTATAGAAAAATGGAAATTGTCACATTATCCGTTAATAGAAGCTGCATTAATAAGTTCTGATTAAATCCTTAAAGTGCAAACAAAATATTTCACAAAAGTGTTTTTCACAAATTTCTCTCTCTTAAAATACTCAGAAAACCATTGTTCACTGAAAATTAGACTATTATTGAACATGTTTTTATTGAATCTAAAGAGAACATATATTTTACAGCATTGTTTTTGTTTCTTTCATACGCAGTAACAATAAAAAATAATGTATAAGATAAGACAAAGCTAAATTCAAACTATAGGCAGAAAACTATAGATAATAGAACAATACGGTTTGTTCAATTTTAAGCAATCAACACAAAGAGACGAGAAAAAACTTTTGAAAAATAAAATTAATTTTTTACGATTCTCAATGACAATTCTCGTTCAATATACATAATATTTCATTAACGATTTATTTGTGCTGTTTTACAGAATGGGTGTAATATTTGCAGACATAGTTCAGATTCGAGTAAAAGATTACAATAGAGACAAACTACATGATGAAAAAGGTGTTTCAAATGCCTTCAATATATAATTTAGTATATCAGATGGCTAAGTTGAAATGTGATAAGTTGATAACCTACATATTTTGGGGAAGTAAATTCCCACATTCTTTATTCTATTAATTTAGAATCGCATCAAGAACCAAGGTTATTCAACAACTATTTATTAGTTTTACCAAACAAAGAATGTACATTATATATGGTTCACCGTTTTATATTTTATTATTTATAAGCAGTTTACAATAGTAATAATATACAATACATTAATTGAAGTGTGGATCCAGTTAAGAAAGATATTAGTTGATTAAAAGTATTTTATGATTTTTTCTTGGAAATTTTCTTGAAGGTAGCAAAGTCTGTATTGACATGTTTTCTTAAATAACATAAAGCATTGTTTGTAGTAATAGGGGAAATTTGTCTTAATTTGAACCACTTTTTACTTCCAATTTTATGTTCTCAATAAACGTTCATTTAAAACAAAATATGTACTAAAATAATCAGCAATTGGTGTAAGTTTATAGAAATATATAATATTTTGAGTTCATTGCTTCTGTTAGACAAGAATGAGAAAAATTGAAAGTGTGCAATTGGTTCAAACTGGGATACTAGGTACATAATTTTGGACACGTGCTCTCTGAAGTTGATCCTCAAAAGAAATGCACCAGTGATAAGAAAAAAATTGGAAGAACAAGTGTGTTTATTGAAGATCACATTTGTACATTATCTCCAGAAGTAAAGAAAAAATCATATAGTTGAATTTATTGAAAGAAATTACAGTGTTCTAGGGAAAATATCATCCACAATTTGCTCATTTATTTAATGATTTTAACTCATTCTAATCATCAAGTTAATATCTATATGCAATTATTTTGTATTTTAAACTGAACTTGTCTGTCAGGGTTGACGTCTTCTAAATTAATAAAAATACACTATGTTGTACTACTCAAAAGAAAGAATTAGAAACTACACTTCTTATTCAAAAAAATTCTAAGGATATGCTACAAGAAAAAAGGGAATCAAGAGAATGACTAGTAAGATAAGTTTTCATTTCTGCAACTTATGGAGACAAATTTCTGAATGATGGGTTCCACTTAAAATATACATCACTGACTCACTATTTTATTTTCTACATATAAGGAACCAGCAAGATTCAACATCATCGCGATATCTTCTGTGATCTTGGGAGCAATTAATTATTATTATTATTATTATTATTATTATTATTATTATTATTATTATTAATATTAATATTATTATCGAGAAATCTGTTGCATTTCCTTTTCGATTGTCCTTGTCAATATTTGGATGGGGTGTTAGTTAAAACTGAACTTTATAACTTTCTGCTTCTTCCAGTATCATGTAAGATGATATAACAGATGCTTTAGGGCAACTCGTTAACGGTCTTGTTAAACATTAGTCCCGATATTATTCTATTTTCATAAAAGGAATTCTTGGGAGAAGTATCTTAATACTAGAACTAAGTTAATGTTCTATTTACGTATATTGAATTTTATTTGTTTCTTATGTTATGAAACGAAAATATAAAGAGATGCATACCTGTCTTCTAAAATGAATAGATTGAATCAAGGAAACCTTCTGTAGTCCAATTTCGGCAACTTGTCCAAATATAAGAAACAGATAAATTTGAACAAGCACTTAAATGGCAGCAATTGTCTCACTATAAGGAACCATAAACAACGAGGTGTATTTGTAACATGATGCATAAATGTTGCAGTTACTGTCTCCATTTGCGCACAATACATTACGGCATATATGAAAAAAATACTAAGACACTATGAAACCACTGAGAACAACAATACTAATCACTATGATAACCATTATTCATTGAAAACAGATTAACACTCCCAGGGCAGTTATTTCAAGTATTAGAGGCATTCTGGTATGATCGAAATATTCTTAGACATAAAAATATATGTGCTGTTCAGTTTAGGCGAAAGTCCAAATTCGGCAACTTCCCCATCATTGCATGTGCCACAAATTGAAGTGTGAAGAAGGGTTGGTAGAATTCTGTTTTGTTATGTGAATATGACGTATGTCTTGAGTACTGTTATGATTCTGGTGATAGTAAAACTCTTAGACACTTTTTTAGGTAGAGGGGATTCCAGAGTTTAAAAGAAGTCTTATTTAGGAGGAGTACTAGCGTACCCGTGCAAGAACGCTCGCATGTTAAACACCACCTTCTTACCTATTTTCCCATTTCCATATTAAGCCTGTAATATATCTTTTTCTTCATGACCCTCCTATCCTCCGTCACGAGTTCTATGTGTCTCCTTGTAATTGATGACAATACAATACACCTTTATCAATACAAACTATTTTTATTTCGTTACTACCGAACAGAGAGGTACACCCATGTAATTCAATCGCGTAGAATGTCAAGAAATTAGTTTAATTTCACATACAGTTGCAGATTCTACACGCTGTGAACAGATGGGGTAGAATCAAGAAGCGTCGAACCTGCAAAAACGTAATAGAATGTTCAAGAAGATTCCTGTAATTTACGGTGTGAGGAACGTTTCTTTGAGGCCTTCGGCTTCAAAACTTAAGTTTTTAAGGCCTTAAAACGCTTCGTTTAGGGATTATTTAACGATAAAATTCAAAGATGCGGCCGAGTATTGCGGGTTGCATTTGACATGAATTTTAGATGCTTTTTTTTTTTAATAAAAAATCCTTCACATTTTTAAAGTCAAAGTGCAATTCGTCACGTCTCCGTGAAATTCTCTTTCTTTCGAGACCTCACTTATAGTTGGTTGCATGTGAGAGCCCCATAAGGTATGTATACTACTGAAATAATATAGGAGATTTCCATCCCTGACTCCACTTCATTATAATATTCCACGCAAGTATCTCCAGATACCATTGATAGCCTGTTCAATACAATTTGCGTTTTTCGACCATTAACTAGAGTGTTGCAGGTACCTAATTTTTCTGAAGCTACTGAGATTTTATTGTGAGGGAGAATCCAGAGTATACTACAAAGTTTTACGAAATTTTTGTGAAAGATAATGGACATCCTTAATCTTCATTACGATAAAACAAAACTCTAAACACTGAAATAGCAGTTACAGTAGACAAGAATTTTTAGAAACAATATTATATGTAATCTCTGATTTACATGAGTTTAAGATCTGCCAATAAAGCCTACTTTTCAGTAGTATGAACGCTGCAGTATTGATACAGTAGGAATTTAAATATTGCACTGGGGGCATGAATTTTGAATTCACCATCATGAGCACTTTTTGTCCCTAATATAGACAGAGTAATTTTGATACATATGTGTAAATTATTTCGTCAAATGTGGCGTTTGATTCTCTTTTTGATAAGTTGATGTTGTAATATTCAGAGATAGTAATAACTCATATAAGTTTGTTATACACCAGTCTCGCATTTGAGTTTTTCTGTGCCTTCTTATCCCCAATATTTACTTCCTTGATAGAAATGACATGAACGTAAAATTTCTTATACGAATGGTCTAATTCTCATACTTTAGTTTGAGTGCATAAAGAATACTTGAATACATGTTGCTTTCTTGTACAAAAAGAAATGCACACTTTCTGATTCATAATGGCTGCATGTAGCCCCGTAATATTTTAGTTACACAAAACATCATCTCCGACGAGCACATTGGATATAGTATACTCTCATGCAATATAATGAATATGTTGTAAAAGCAAGTGTAACTGGAAGACTTAGCGTAGAGAAGGTTAATACAGAATATCCTTTACAAAGAGCTTAACGAAAAATATCAGAAAAATTCAAGAACTGTCAAGACGCTCCGTCATGGGTTACCGACCAGAAGAAAACATTTGAAGTTTGTACTTTATATAATACAATATACAATAAGTATTTTGCATTTAGGCAGGACAAAGAAGCAAATTTGTAGTCAGTGTAGCTGTTGGCGGGACTTCATCGCTCACATTCAAAGATGCCGCACAATCTTCATTCCTCCTCTGCTACAATATAAAATCTATCCAAGGGAATGCCTACCAATGTATCACAAAATGTCAGATATTTGAAACAGTAGCTTCTATCACAAACTGGATACGTGCATACAAGTGACTGCAAAAAATAAGCTTTTGATGAAAATAATGGTGAGAAAGTTTGGGACACTCAGTGCTTGCAATTGCAATGAGTTTGGGAAAAAGTACTTTGTTCTTATTAATTTCATAAGAACAACTTGTTTGCATTTTAGGCTTCCCCCAAGTCTTAGGGTGTAGCCTAGAATCACGTTTGTAACTTCCGAGTTGTCTTATTTTTTTAATTAGAATAACATTTATGCTTTAAAATTCTGAAATTTCTAGGAACGTAATGTAAAAATGCATTATTTTTAAAATCATTCATATATATTTAATATGGCAATAAAATTGCTATTCTGTGAAGAACTAGCACTTGTGTAAAAACTTATTTACCTCCTTGCAGAAAATAAAAATATTAAAAAATTACTAAGTGAAGTCCCAGTTTAATGACCCCGTGTTCATGACATGTTTGTATGAATGTTACAGAGAAGTTATACACATTTCTTTCCGTTTTTCTCAAGATCATAATTTTCCTACACGAACACACTTTTGTTCTATAAAATATTCTCATAAAATGATCATTTGCTGCTCATAAAAATGTTCCGTCCGAATATTTTGACACTCTTGTCAGAACTGCTTTCTTATTCAATTCAATTAATTTCAATGAACATGCAAGTATGTATTTATATTATTTAGTTGTACGTATCACAGAGGTGGAAGTAGAGATACAATGAATTTCAATTTTCAATTTGCGCGTTCTTCTATCTCCTTCCTTTCATCTTTCTAATATCTAATAGCAGGTGGTAGAAAATGCAGACCACAGTTTAGCTACCCTAATACTTGCTACAATTTCCTACCCCCAGGTTTTTATGTAAGCAGGAAGCATGCAAAAATCCCTGAAATGACAGAAACAGGTTCGAAGCTTCCGGAGCAATGTTTCTATAAAAACCAGAACCGCGTTTCCCTGATTCCCCTTATTCCTGCAAAGGCCGGGCATCTGGCGAATGCCGTCCCGGCGCAGAATCCTTCTTCCCGACCCGTTCCGCCACATTCAAGGCGGTTTTTTCTCGGGCGGCCTTTGGGGTCAGAGGGTGCGCGTGGCGCCCTGCCGCAATCCGCGGGGCGGGTCCTCCGCCCCCCGCCCGGGCACCCAAGGCGGCCAAGTGCCACCCTCCGCCCCATCACCTCACCACCTTACTTCCCCGCCCCCCGGCGACCACCCTCCAGTCGGTCTGCCTCCCCCCCGGGCACCTAAGGGAGCCAAGTGCCACCCTCCACCCCATCACCTTACCACCTTACCTCCCCACCCTCCGGTCACCACCCTCCAGCCGGCATGACCCCCCCCCCGCCCAACGGCCCCCTTGCCACCCTGGACCCACAGCCTCCCGCCCCCCGGCCCTCTGGCCTCCAGGCCCCCCGGCCGCCTGCCGCCTACCACCTCCAGCGCCGCCTCTAGGCCCCCGTTGGGCGACGGGCGGCGGGCCAAGCGACGGCGAGCACGCGGCGCTGGGACAGGTCGGCGACCGGCGATCTGGGCATCGAGCCGGCCGCCGCCGCGCCGAGAGCCCGTGCCGCGAGGCCGCCGCCCCCCAGCTCACCTATGGCCCCGCAGGCCCCCTTCCCGGCGCCCTCCAGCCACAATGAAGCGGGTGACCCGGCCAGGGTGGGGCTCATAGATGATCTCTAAGCGGAACGTATCTTTGCAAAGGGTTCTTGGTTGGAAACGAATCCAGAAATCCAAGGACATGCTCTATCCAGACTCACAGGTGAAGCGGAATGCGGTACTACATAACTATGAATCGTAATAAGATGATAGAATTAAATAGATAATTTAACTTCACCAAGTTAGAGGGATATGAACAAGTATTGAATATCTAATTAATAATTAATGAAGCCGCCCTTTTGTCGGAAGTGACAAGCACTTAGCAAGGCTATGCTAAGGGTCGCGAGTTCGTGCACCGTTCTAGGTGTGTTTCTCTTGTATTTCGTGTCTGTATAGTCGCGGAGAGAGCCTTGTGTTCTGCTGAATCCACACGCAAAAAACACAATGTATATTGTGTGTGTTACTTAAGTATTTCTAAGAATTTATTTCAGTATAGTATAACCCTACGTATTAGATTAAATGAAGAGTACTATTTTAGTGATATACGAGTAGTTACGATGAAGAATAAGAATAAGAAGAGAAAAGAGGAAGAAGAAAAAAGACGAAGAAAAAGATGAGAATTAGAAGAAGAAGAAGAAGAAGGAGAAGAAAAAAGAAGAAGAAGAAGGAGAAGAAGAAAAAAAAAAAGAAGAACACTATGCTTTCACATCAGAGAAATTAGCAAGTAGCATGTAGTAATAATATTAGCGAGGTTCTTCACAGCTGACGCCTCTTCTCGCATCCCAGTCGCCATACCCTTCGATTGTATCAATTTTCCTCTTGAAGATCTCGTTCCTTCATCCCCTTTTCTATCCTCTTTTTCTACGTTTTTCTTGGTCTACTACGCCTCCGTGTTATTTGAGGTAACTATTTTAAAATTTTCTTAGACCATGATTTTCCGTCATCCTTTGGGTATGACCATACCATCTCAATCTTTTAGCATCAACAACATTCATTATTTCAATATCAGTACCAATTTTTTACATCAATATTGAATGCTCTACCCGTTAATTTAAGGTCACCATTTACCAAATGTTTTCATTTGTACATTCGTATTTGTTGTTATTTCTTGATTATACAAAACATCACTCACCTGTCTTGTCAGGACTCCTCCTTGAGAGATACTAAGTTTTACTTCTTCTGCACATCCACCCTCCACTGACATACACGATATACACCAAGATACTTATGTGCTGTATTTTTAATTTACCTGTTCTTAGGTATTAGGTTTGTTCCTTGACACCCAGCAACAACATCCTGTTTTCGATGGATTTATTGTTCAACTCAAGGCGTACTACATTCTTCATTTAGTTTCCTCACCATATAATCTATATATTGTACATCACGGCAAGAATAACCTGGTCGTTATCGAAGTGGAGGATAAAAAATCGTTAACTTCTAGCCCATATTCCGACATTTACATCTCCAATTTTCAAAAGCATAATTTAAATATATTTTGAAGAGAGTAGAGGTAGACCTTTAGTAGTCTCAGACCTTTAGAGATTTTAAATGGTTTAGTTACCTTTCTTGTAATTTTGATACCGCTTGTCGTTTCATTGTACAGGTTTGAAATTGCTGCCATTAATTATATACTTATGTTTTGATGAAGGGAACTTTCCATCATTTTTCAATGGAACGTTGACGTAGGCTTTTGTGAGATCTATAAAGATATAATGTCTCTAGATTATGTGCTAGCTTTTTATCTATTATCTGTCGGAGACAAAATATTCCATCAATGCAAATCTTCCTGGCTGAAAACTATTTTGTTCTTGAACATCCTTGATTTAAGTTTTCCAATCTGGCTTTCATAATATTACAATATATTCTATAAACAGAACTTGTCACACTAATTCGTCTACAATTTGTACATTATTTACGATCTACATTTTTATATTACCCGTATATTTTTAATATATGCTGCCTGACATTCTGTAGTGCTTTATCTGTTGGGCCATGTAAATACCATAAAGGTTACGATACGTCGGGAATGAATGAGGTAAGTTTGGTGCTAAAAGCAGGAGATAATAAGTTACATGCCAAAAGAAAAATGGGATGTTCTATACGTCCATTCACAAATTGAAAGCCTTGGTATAAAAACTTTGTATAAAATGTGTAGAATACTTAGAAAGATCCTCAAAATTTCCACTCATTTACATTTATTGCTAAGTCCACGCCACCATTAATTTCGATCAACCCAAATGAAAAAATGAGTTTTCTTCAGACAATTTTGGATAGCTTTTTAAAAATTCCCATTTAACGTGTGTGACAATCATATTAAAACCAATAGAACTGGGCTCTAGTAATGAGTTATTTCGATTTCTAAGAGACTGAAGAACCAAGAGAAATACACACATAATATAAAAGATTAAATTGAAAACTACGTTAATGCAATAAATTGGAAGAAAAATTATTCGGCAAAAAAGAAAGTATTTGCACGCTTGGGCGACGTGTTGAGTTGTTGAGATATATCAATCAATATACCAATACACTTTATTTAAACAAACAAAAAAAATGACCACTGAAAATACTTTCATTATACTGAAAAATATATTTTTTCGTACACTTAGGTTACGAAGATTTTAATTTTACCGTACAGTAATTGTTCGTAATCTAAGCTTCTTCATTTGCAAAGGTAAAGCCTACCGTCACAGCCACAAAGATGAACAATTTCAATGGTTTTGAAACTAGTTTAAATACGTATTTTCATTAGATGTTCTTGAAGAATGTTTTCAGTCTGTTTCCCAACTATCTTAATAGCTGTTTCTCATCTTTTCGTACCTTTTCTTGTCAGGTCCCTGCTAATGCATAACAGTCTATTTTTCATGTATGGTCGTTCTATTCTTGTTTTCTTCCTCTGCAGGCATTATCTTATACTCCGCATGCCACTATGTTCTCCAAGGTCGCCAGTGCACTGAAAAGATACTTTCCCATTTTAATCCCATGGGTTGCGCGTTCCATATTTAACCGTAACGTGAACGTGCCGCAGAAGTCTACTTTTACTACCCGGATTTACAGGGTACCTATCCGAACGGACAACTTTCACATTCGTATGTTTAACAAAACTGCAGTTCATGGAATTAGGTATCTTAAATGTAGACAGTCAACCTCTTCAAGATATGATTTAATATGATTCATTTTATTTTGGAACTTACCCTTACAGTGAAAAAAATTTGCAGGTACATTTCACGGACCAATATGTCCGCTTCCTCAGGTGTATACAGATATATAATAATGAATAACAATCGTTAATACAATAATATACAAATGATAGGTCAAACTCTTACAATAAATCAACAGCACAAGATTTAAGAATGAAATAGACAATATTCAAATTGACCTTACATAATTCCAATTGAAAACATATTTCAAACTATGACGTCGGCATCAACTAGTACTAAAGCACTAAAATGTTATTGATGTCGCGGTTCGACATTAATTCTTACATTATTATTGTCTAAAAATGACAACTATATCATCGAAACAAATCATATTATGTCATATCTAGAAGAGGTTGACTGTCTATAATTAAGATACATGATTCTATTTAATTTATAAAGACGGTCAATAGAAAACTCTAAATATGAAGTTGGTTAAGTTTTCAGTCCATGTATGTTTATGATACGGTCATTACAAGACCTGAAGAAAATCAACACTCATCGGGTTTCGTTCGTGATAATTAACCCACAGAGATTGACCATCAACATCCGGAGATTCATTGACGACCGTGTGTAATCGGTCAGGTAAAACGGAACGGGTAAAACTGTCCTTTTTTGCAAATGTTTTTGAATTCCTTTAGCCACTGTGACGTATTCTACCCACCGGCACCAGTATAGATTTCTTCCTCCTTGTATCAGCTCTGTGATTCAACTACATAGAACAGAACAACCTTCATTTTTGGGAATATGAGTGTCTGTATTTAGAAACCTGGTTCTCTACACTTTGCCTCTCTGGAAACCTACACTAGAAATTTGACGCATTGGATTCGAATTCGGCGTAGAGTATTTAACTACTTTTAATAATACGTTTGCAATTGTAAATAAACAAATATCCTCAGTCAGGAGTTTTCTTGTGTGTCTGGGCAGGAGAGGGGAAGGGCTCCAGTTATCCAGCCGACTTGATGTTTTCTTATAAATAATATTTTATTAAAGCTGAATAAAAAATGTACGGTCTATTATCATTGGTTGAATTATAGATAGTATTTGTAAGAAAAATTGATATTTTGAATGACATTCGTTCATATAAAAATTAGTAAAAGCTATATATTTTAATATGGCTTCTGGAGGAAGTTGAAGTTTCATAAGCCTCCTTTCTTCAATGCACCACTGCTCATAGTATATTTCTTAAGAATTAATGTTTTTTATCAATAGAAACAATTAAACGTTCATAAAACACACAATGACTCGCACAACGCTTTTTCCTTTTATCCCGACAGTGCACGCAGATGGTCTGAGAGACCCGGGAAGCCTGTACTCTAATTTAGCAATTGCAGTTGGCCGCCCGTGATCACTGCTTCCAGTTACCTTTTGCTTCCACAGATACTATTCACAGTCACACTTCTTTTGAGAAAGGGAGTATTGTTATCCTTTCTAGCGGTGAGACATTCTAAAATATTGTACGGGTCTCAGACACCTCCTGCGTGCACTCGTGCAACGGCTTTTGTTCTGTACTTTACGCGACAAAATATTAATGCCATTTATGCGAAAAGTTTATTTGTTTGGAGCATTCACTAACAGTTTGTAAAGCATGCAATGAAGGAAAGCAGTCAGATATGTAAAATATACCAAATACAATGAAAATAATATTTCAGCTTATTTAATTTTTTCAGTTTTATTAATTTGCATTAATCCACTAAATACCGTAATCAATTATTTAAAATATATCTCATTATTGAAGATAATGCCCATATTTTTTTCTGGTAGGCTCCTTTGATCGAAATTATGAGGGGAAAGTGAATTAAGGAAAATGCAAGCAGAAGGGTCTGTGAGACCAGGTGCGTGCACTGACGTTTCAGATTTTCAGGCGCGTGCTGCCGGGTTAAATGTTAATGAAATATTAACAATTAAATAAAATGCATGATTTATACGCACACGTCTACGTATCAATTGTAGCTTACGTGCGATAAAATATACCTCTATATCGTGAGTATAACTCACAAAAGTAATAGTTTTCTTAATTTTAATAATAGTTTGAAATACAACTCGTAGAGATATAGTTCTTCTCGTCAATTTCTACATTAATTTCTACATAACGGAAATCTTTATCAGCCTTGAGAGAAGTTGTGGTGCAAACAAATGTGCAGAAAATTTACCAAGAATCACGTACCATACACCACAAATTCGTTGATTACTTTCTTCCTAATGCATTTCATACGACACATTCCAATCCATTCCCATACAGGAATGTTTAATAATTACTTTACAAAAGAATACTTCCTACGAAAATGAATGTTCACAAAATTATTTTAAAAAATATGTTGTATGATTCGGGTTCAATAGAAGGGGAGAATAATTCAAGTGAAACATGAAATCAAAAATTTCCTAGTAGTGAACAACTCCAAAACGTAAATCAATTGAATACAATCAGAATAATACAGACCCGAGAAAACTTACCTATTGTTCAAACAAAAAAAAATTGTGAGATAATTGCTCTGATCAATGTTATCTCCCCCGAATTTGATTGTAGTATGTGACATTTCTACAGATATTCAAAAGTTAGACAGCATAGTGGAATTTCTGCATTGGCGTTTATTTTACTCAAAGATTTTTCGCTGGAAAAAGAACTAAACAGCTTAAGATTGAAATGTTCCAGAATGGGATCCAGGAATCGTCGATCAATACGTCTACGGTCGTAAAGTCTCAATTCTGCAGCTGCTAAAGAGTTTAATGTACTAAAATATCGTGTCAGACAAAAACCATAGACCTGGTTTGAAGATAACTGAATTTGAGTAATAGTGAACAATATTGGAGTTAAGGAAAACGGCCTTACCCTGAGACAATAGAAGCATCAGACTTAATAAATAATTCTGAAATTAATGAACCAAAGTATTGCCTTGTGTCCAAATACTACGAAAATACAAAAGAACGCAAATAATTAAGATTGTAAACAACTCCACGATCTACAATTTACTTTCACTAATTCAGAAGATATAAAAGGTGTACTTAATGAATAATTAGATCATTACGAAAAGAAAATAATTTTCACTATGAAGAATCGCATTAAATTACTCCCGTCTGCAGTATTGTCGTGGCTGCATGATTATGATTTTCAACAAAGTTCTCTCTTATCCCGAGATCATTACTACTACAACCTGAGAGTATGGAATTACCAGCATATCACGTTAGCAACCAAATGATATCTCTATGTGCAGTGCAGTCATCTTTTAAGTCTTTAAGATGCAACTTTGGCAGAAGCAAACATTTTAATTTATAATTTGAATGAGTTTTTTGCAGGCATTTAAATTAAGTACATGCCGATTAACTCAATGTCATAAATAGAGGCTCGAAATATAAAAGATAACAATGCTTACAAAATTACTATCCTATGTAAAAATCCCCTTTATCACTTATCACTTCTCTTAGAAATACCGAAATAAATTCGTTTGTAAAAGATCTTCATGAGATTATTTACTAAGACGTCCGCATAAAAGTTACACCTGAAAATTACATCTGAGAATATTCATAGTGTACTAAAAGAAAACATAGATCACATCTATTTACCCTCATGGGTCACAGGAAATAGATAACACAATACAAGTGAATTAAACACCTTTTTGTTAATTCATCTTTTGCTTGAAAAATATTTCATTTTGCTTTAAAGTGTTTATACTATTGTTCAATAATAATAATACCGAGCATTGAAAATGTATGATGATCAAACACTGCATCTAACCTCATTTTGACTAAATCATTTGTTTCTAAAATGACTGTTTTCGTTTGATGTAATGCCTTTAGAGAAGCTTCAAGAAACCTCTTGCTTCATACAACTATCTTTGCGGTATAACAACCGTCAAACGCACAATCAGGAGAATGTATGTCTCTCTGCACTAACAGAGCTTAAAATGTCATAATGATATTCTTGGAACAATTTAACGATGTGTTCTATCGCTCTTTCTGCTGCAGTACATTATTGTTACATGAGAATGCATACATAGCTCTGACAAAAGGGTCTATAAAGAAGAACAGTGAAGAAAAGTATAGGGAAAGAGAAAAGGGTGATAATAATAATAATAATAATAATAATAATAATAATAATAATAATAATAATAATAATAATAATAATAATAATAATAATAATTTTATCATAACCGCCCCGACATCCTCATAATAGACAAAGGAAAGAAAACAGTCTCTATAATCGATGTTTCCATCCCTTTGACTCACAACTTGCGGAAGTCTGAAGCAGAAAAATCCAGAAAATATTAGAACTTGGCAACTGAATTAAAAAACATTTGGAAGTTGCATGAGATCTCGCATTTCCCCATGGTTATATCCGTGGAAGGAGTCGTCACCAGAAACTTTAAAATATCTTCTATGAAATCCAGAAAGCCACCCTTCTTCAAACATGTAATATTATCAGGGAATAGATGCGTGACATTCATGTAGGTCAGGATGAATTTCCTTCCCGTGCAGTCCGAGCCTAGCCCTATAACATCAATTGAACAGGTGATAGATTTTCCTGACCAGGTGATAGATATCGCTCTTACCACCAAGCATGGGAATTCAACTAGGCCGTGTATGGGGGACACCGGTAGTTAGCCGGCTAAGTCGAACTACCGACCCAATAACGCAAAATAATAATAATAATAATAATAATAATAATAATAATAATAATAATAATAATAATAATAATAATAATAATAATAAAGAAAGGTGGAAGATAATAGTAAAACAAAATGTGTGGCAAAGAGAAGTTAAAGGGAAAAGAGAAAGTTTAAGGAAGAGTAAGAATAATAAAATAAATATGAAAATTTTGAGAAAAAGAATTGATTTTGACGTAAAAATATAACCTGTTTAATTTCAATAAATACTGGTAAAATATGTTTAAAAAGTCAAAATATCGGTATGAAGTAAAATAAAATAAAAAATCAGCATATAACATTGTGTACCGGTTTATTTATAAAGGTATTTCTAGTAAACATACGTGTGAAATAAAGAAGAAATAATATTTCTTACCCGGGGTATTACATTTACTGAAAAATATCGATGTTTCCCTCATTTAAGACGAAAAAAACATGCCTAAGTTGTACAGTACTTCCACGATAGAGAATATCACATCTCCAGTGACCCTTCTGTGTAAAACGCAGCCAACATAATATCACAAATATTACGCAACACAGCGCAGTGAAAATATTGTGCGAAGATGATGAATTATGCTGCAATGCCAGCCTCTTGGTCGCGAGCGATGGCATTCTTCACGCAGTTCGCTTCCACGCTGCACATTCATTCTATGGAAGGGGCAAACAGAAACGTTGCGCAACACGCGTCGTGACAAAGAAAGAGATTACCTCATAACAGCGTGTGGAAGCCATAAGCACGTTCGAACTCTTAACTCGTTTCTACGTTTCTTCAAGGATCGAATTTTACGATCAAAGGGGACGCGTTGAGTGCGGAGTGCGCTGCCACTGAAAAACAGCCAGCGCGGCAAGGCGCGGCGCGGCCTCACGTGCGAACGGTCGGGAGCTGAGGCGGCTGCAGCCCCTTTGCGGCCGGACACGCGCGGGAAACGCTCGTAGACTAAACCAAGGGAGGCTTCAGAAAATATTGCAGGGCTGCCGTTTCAAACGAATGGCGCTGAAGCAGCACATACTTTCTCGAAGTATTTGCAAAAGCGACGCGATATTATTGTGCTGCATGAACCTGCAAAAGCCTTTCAAACCAAACAACCATTTTTTCTTCGCAACCTTTTTTTCTACAAATCACGTTCTCAGAAGTAACATATGAGTCACGTTACCTCTACACAACCAGCCATAGAGCCATTTCCAACCTCCCCGACGCTTAAAAAAGGTTTAAATTTGCATTTGAAAATTCCAAAAAAGATAAAAATTAATCAGAGATTTTCATTTATAATATTTCAAGATTAGTTTTAAAGAACAGATGCAAAGAAAAAATCTCAATCATGAATATTGTAGTTTTGCAAAATTGATTTATTCTTTTCGAAAATAGAACTCGCCAAAAATAGGACCTTCAAGCGTCATTTATTCAATCCGAGGAATAAATTTTAAAAAAATAATGGAACCAATTTTTAAGATTTTTCATAATTTGCATGAAATTTAGGAAATAAATGGTACTTTTGCAATGTTAATATTTTGCAATAACCGAAAACACTGCAAATTGAACTTGGGTCTTATTAAGCGCCTAATGCTCTATTTGAAGAAAACATTTAAAGAATATTCTTTGCGCCGGTTTTGAGAAAATAATTATTTAAAAATTTCCTATTTTTCACGGAAACACTGCAAATTGCAATTTGCAAACACACAAAATCTACTCATATTTTCCAAACATTGTACAAGACATATTTTAAAGATCTGTCTTAGTCTTTGTGCTCGCGAAAAGGACCGCAAGTACACAAATAAGAGATTTCTTTAAATCACCGGGGGATGGGTCATCTAAAAAAATGGGCGATCATCCCATCCTAGGGGATGAGCCCTAACGATGAAAGTGCAACCGGATGACAAAGGAAGGATCGCTCGCGAACCATGGTGGTTGATTTGTTGTTTAGGATATTGCTCAGCCGCTCACCTATCTTAAACTCATCGGAGTAAACGATAACTCAGGTCAGCCAGTCTCTAGAATTGAGGTTCATTTGAATGGAAAGCCAGTGATGAAGCAAAATTAAAATATTAGTTCTTTGTGTTTCTGCTAGAGGCTCTCAAGTCACTGATTAAGAAGTGAAGTACAATCCAGTAATCTATGCAGTACCTCTTAATACAATCAATAGACTTTTTAAGCAAAATTACGCTAAAACTACTAATTTTTAGAAAAATTGATTATGTCCTCATTTCAAGATGTCTTAAACGATAGATTTCATAAAGAAAAAATCTTCAATAGTGTAATTCTAGGAAGTCGCGAAAACTTTTGAGTAATATTAAGAAAAAATAGATATCAACAAAATGACACCGGCGTTTTATAGTATCGGAGGGCTTAGTGTATATATTATATATGGAAGAGGAAGGAAAGATAACGTACGCGGTCCGTGGCCCGTTTGTTAGGGTACTGCTCCGGTATTCACCTGGTGTTGATCGGAGAAACCACGGAAAACTACCGATCAGAGCAGCAGACTGCTTGGATTCTCCTCCAGGCAGGGACTGAATTCGACCTAGCACATGCCAGTTTTGTGTGTCACGACTCTCAGTACAGATCAAGTGCACCTGCAGTTACAAGTTGATGCACCTGAGCCACCGTTCCTAGAGAGGAGAGAGAGGAGTATATATATATATATATATATATATATATATATATATATATATATATATATATATATATGCAAGATACGAATATGCCGTTTGGACAATCGATTGGCTACTTCAATACTGTCAATACTTCGCCTTTCTACTATATTTTACTACGAAGATATCAGGTCAACTTTGTCTTTTTAAATGGAATCGTATGCTACATTTTAGCTTAGCGTAATGGGCTTAAAAAGACGATTTCAATTATGTGTGTATCTTCGTATTTAAGCGAATCGTTTTTTTTAGAAATTGATTTGTAACGTATTTTTCTACTGAAGTGGAACTTTTCCATTCGACCTTGCCTGTTCTCGGCTGAGAAACTAAAGGAAAATGTCTCGTGAATGTTTTTGCCTACTTTCCGAAAACGATTAAAGGCCACGGACTACGAATAGATAACATTGCTGGAGTATAAAAAGTATAAAAATGCGTCGCTGGTGTAACGATACCGCACTTCTATCAGTTTCTTAGAGTATTCATTTCTTCTGAATTTTATATTAATAAGATATCGTGCATTTATTTTTGTATTATTTACTTAAAATATATTATAGAATATGTTGTCACAGTTTCAAAATAACAGAATAGTACTTGCGGCACAAAACAAGAACTTTCCGAAATCCTGAATGCAGCATTAGAATCTTCCCTTGATGATGTCATCTTTCGGGAAAATTAGTATCGAAGAAAGTAGTTGTTACTGTGCTCAAGTAAATGACCGCGTTTGTCCTAAGGACTGACTGAAGTTCCCTATTTAGTCTGCAGGAAAGGGCGAATGGAAAATCACCGCTTCAATGAAAAAATACGTTACAAAAACATATCAATTTCTAAAAAAGATTCGCTTTAATACGAAGATATACACATATTTGAAATTGTCTTTTTAAGCTCATTAGGGCAACCTCATTACGATAAGAAAATAAAAAGGAAGAAGAAACAAACAAAGAAAAGAAGCAAGAAATAACAAGACTGTAACTGTGGAAAGGTAACTGAAGAAAACGATTGATGTTTCCGGGCACTTCAACTACTATTGTTACTAGTCCCATTAGTGTAGTGAATTCTTTGTCCCCGAACGGCTTTGTGGCGGTGATACTGCCCCGTTGGGTGGTGAGATCCATAGTCGACCTACACGTTGGCTTGCTAGGAGGAGAGGTTGCCTCCAAGTGGCCCCCTCCAGCGGGAGACCGCCCCAGCCCTAAAACTCCCGTCTGGTCTTCTGAGAAGTGTGGTAATGTATTCATGTAAGTGTGTGTGTGTGTGTGTGTGTGTGAGTGCGTTTAAGGAAAGAGCTGAGGATAGCACAAAGAAGAGAAAGGAAAATCGCACGCGACACTTGGTCTATTTGTTAGGGTACTACTCCGACATTCGCCTGGTATAAATCGGAGAAACCTCTACCGATCAGATCAGTCAGTCGTTAGAATTTTCCTCCCTCTAGAAAAAAAATTCAACCTAGGCCTTCCGAGCCCACAAAGCTTCAGTCGCAGACATGTAATATCATACGCTATCGCAGCCGGTATTCTGACGTGTTAGTACTCAACTTGTGGCGTGCATCAGCAAAAATGCTAAAGAACAAAATCGCACAAAATGGTTTTCCAAAACGTAGCACACCATCTGCTCAAGTAGCAATAATAAATATAATATTCTTGTAAAATACTGCAAATAAATTAAATATTTTGTCAAAAACAATCCTCACGAATGCTGCAATAACATCGTACAATTTATTTGGACACAAGTTCTGTACATACGAATAATATAAAAAAGTAGTTCATAACGGAACACGCAAATAGCAGATATTTAATGGCAGGCGACTTCTTTCTTGGAACCTTGCTGTCGAATACCATCATCGGTGTCGTAAGTAGTGACGCACTGCGTATGAGAATTCAGTTGGTACGCGGATTATCAGAATAGGCAGAATAAAACCATCAAATATTTGCATTTCCCAGTAAAAATGTAAACTGTTTTATTGTGCATTTTCTTGTGCATTTACTTGTGCATTGTGCATTTACTTGTGCATTTTCATCAAGATCGTCAGTATCTAACAACATTAATGACATACCTCACATGGCTACACACTGCTTATTTTTTCCCTTAATTTCTGTGCGCATACCAAATTAGTAAGATAGACACTTATTTGAAAGCATTGTACTTCGTCTTCTCATAATGGGAATGCCCATGTCTTACGTGGGATATAAAACCAACGAGATTCGCGCAGAGCTGCTAGCGTTTCTACAGCGTTCTGCAGACAGTAATTTTTTAAACCTAGGTTAGAATAGAACGCATAAATTCATAAATGCTTTCATGAATGTCGGAGAATTCTGTCAAGAAACACATATATACATACACACAAACATGAACATGAATAACAGTGAATTCAAGCAAATAACATCATTCTAGCTTAAACAAAGTGGGATCCAAAACTTCTGGAGCAACTACCCCTAGTTTTAACATGTGTCATCAAGGGGCTGAGATCGGAACTACATAATTTACAGCTGAAAGTAATGTGACCACGATTCAATTTTTACGTTCAGAAGACAATGACCACGTACGAGGAACGAAAGGGAAGATAATCCGTTTTATTACTGTCATGGTTGCGCAGAGAGGCAATTAAATTTTATATTAAATCCGGTAAAGACAGTTAAAACTACCTAACTTATTCAGTTGCTGAGTGGTTACATCAGTCGTGCTAATGCGTGTGGGTTGATATTGGTGTCGTCCCATCCCCAAAATGTTTACCTTTTATTAAGAAGCCAATATATAAGCAGATATAATGGTACCTGCATACATATACTCAAGTCAAAAACTCCCAAAACATACAGCAAGTCAAAAACTCCCAAAAAATACAGAAAGGTTACAACGTTTTATCTACTTTATTTGCAGATTTCCGTAGTGCAATTTAATGAAAAGTCAAAATATATAAAACAAATAAACTTCTATTAACGTTATAAAACTCGATATAGATAGTTTAAAATTTATTTAGAATATCTACAATTTACAGAAGCTATTTAACAGTCTCAGAGAAATGTCAATTACCCTCATTTAGAACGGATTCTTCGTAGTTTTCTTGATCCAAGATCCAATTTTTAGGCTTAAATTTTTCATATTTTGACATCACTTGAAAACTATTTTATTTTCATGGAACTTCATTCGTCGTCATTCGTCAGTAGACATGCAGAACAACAGACCAAAAAATACTAAAAAATATTTTGCAAGGATTGGACGAGCTTAGAGTTCGAAGTACCGCTGCCGGGCAGGAATACCAAATACATACTTTCTGGTTTGGTCCACAGATTACGCGTATGAATTATGAAAACTGGTGGAATAGTTGACCAATTTTAAATACGGTTTTTAATGTTTGTAAGAACACCCTGCTGCTCTCACACACATACACACACACGTGAGCGCGCGCACACACTTAAATGCACTACACAGCCACATGTGTCGAGAAACAAGTCGGGAGTTTAGAGCTTGTCCTGGCTAGATTGGTACCCCGATGTGGGGGATACCTGAGGGAATCCTTGCGTGTAGGACGACACCGGATATCGCTATCCAATGAGAGAGGAACACTACTACCTTCCGCAATAAAACATTCACTACACTAACGGAACTAATGTCCGTAGCAGTTGACCATAACATCAATCAATTCATCACTAACATAATGTAAATCACTCTTCTCTGAATCTGACCCCAAACTAATTTAATTTTTGAGAAAAAGTCACGGAATCTTCTTTATTAAGCTGTCGAAGTTTTGATGTCGTGCCGGTCATTCTTAAGACAAGTCGGCTTTGTATGATGGAAATACTATTTGAGTAGGGGTTAAACATATGCGATAATCATGAAGTTCTGCCCCATTGCAGTACCATGAATAACTTTTCTGCTTTTCAGTTTCGAATTTTCTTTCAACACAGATCGATGTTCTTGTCGTTTCAAACATTTTTCATGGTCTCTTTGTCGTAATATATCGACCATAGACATCGGGAACTTTACTTCTATGTTTGTAGTTTCGCTAGTGCAAAATTTAGTAATAATCCCCAATTACTAATGACATATATTAGTACTCTTTTTGATGTAAGTAAATAAATAAAAATACCAATGTTGCTTTTTACTCACTGTATCAACTTTCGTTCTTTGTTGAAATCTTTTAATTCCCTCCGTCCGATGAAGTCGCTATGTAACATTTATGAAAAATATGCTAAAATATGCCACACACGTATCTCCGAAATCTCACATAATTACTTTATTTCTAACATTTCATACTTCACCCTTCCCCATTTTTGATTTGATGATTTGCATTTCTTTTCCCCTCTACATCACAACTTTGATAACCTTGTATCTAGTGCTCGGGAGTAGAATATTTTAAAAAAATAATATACCCAAGTTTAATTCTTATCTCTTCTTAATTCTCTGCCCTTATATTTCTTGAACAGATTAAATCATGTAAAAGACTGATTTACAAAAAATACAGGATATATTTATTATATTATTTGGTACTAAATCAATATTTTAATGATGCCATGAATTTTTATGAATCTTGAGATATTGTTATTTTCTTGTTGTTCAAACAATTTGTACATGTTTTTGTACATGTACAATCATTTGCAGAAAAATGTTAAATAGGTTTTTCAGCTCGCTATTTTCCAATGAAACGAAAGTATTAGAAACCACTGTCCAGTGTCCGCAACTGTGCACACTCATAAATGAAATGAATAAAATATTACTATTACTAAAACAGCACTTTAACAATGTAGATTCGTGAACTGTATTCATGAAGAAGTTGCAAAGGCCAAATGAAGACGGAGAAAGAAGAGTTTTATGTTTGAAGGTAGTAAAGATATGAAAACTAAAATGTTTGTTATCCCAGCAAGATACATTGGACGTTTACGACGAGGCAGACGCTCTCAAAAGAAAGAAAGAAAGTATGACACAAACTTTTATACAGTAGAAAGTAACGCTTCACCAAAACGAATTCAGTTATTATCAGTTTTATTAATTCAGTTATTAGCTGCATGCGACGAAGTCTTTCGCAAGCTTCGCTATTTTTGGATCCTCCATGCACATTACGCAACTTACGTAATTCCCAAAGAACAAAGAGCATTGATAAAGGTGAGACGTGCGGTTTGTTTTTAGAGTTTGTGAGTTTCTCAATCTACTTTTCACCCGATTTTTTTTTCACATTATCTTTCTCTATCAAACTGGAGGCGAGGGAGCGAATGAGAGAAAGGGGAATGTAGAGAAAGAGACGAATGAAACGAAATGAGATCTTTTAAAACGAAACAAGATCTTGTGTATGTTTTGCCACTTCTGTTTTTAAAGTGTCATTAATAACAGTACTTGCGACAGAATGTAAAGAACTATTTCGCTGAATAATCAACACTAGAAATGTTAATTAAATTGGAGAAATTAATTAATTACGTTTTCTTTCAAGATCGACAAATAAGTTCTGTACAATGTCCATCTGATCTGATCCGCTAATTTGAGAAAATGAATAATAATTTGAGAATCTTGACAGGTAAATTCATTTAAATGCTTCAATATGATTACGACATTGAAAGCAAAAAACTATTTCTTCCCCATATTTTTCCAGTATCACACAAAATTAGTGTATAATAAATAGTTAATATATAATTATAACGGATTTTTTCTCTTAGAACACAGTAAACAAAAAATGTTAACTATTACTTCAGTAATGAAAGTTAGAGGCAGATTCTTTGTCAGCATTCAATTTTGTTTTACATTATATTACATGACATATTTTTCCTATAACTAATCTCAAAGAATGTACTATTCCAGGGAACCTCACCCGGCTCTTAATACGAGCAATACACGTGATATGAGAGTCTTACGGATTGGAGGCTGGGCCTTGGGGCATCACCCGCAGCGCCATGGCACATCCGGTCCCCGGGCCCAGGGGGCGGAGGCGCTGGCGCGTGCCAGGTGCGGACGCCGCCCGGTGGGTGGGCGCTAGCTGCACAACAATGCTGCGCACACACCTTTGTTCCGTGACCGCTATGGAATGAGCGCCACGCTGAGTTTGTTTCGAGCCTATATTAGAACTCCCCTGCCTCGCACAGCGGGATGGCAGCAATTCGCAAAATGTGCTCGAAATTGGTTTCAAACGTCATGGAAATCATCTAGGAGGAAGGGATGGGAAAGTTACTGTATGAAAGGAAACTTTAAAAAATAGTGACTCTGAAAAACTGGCTGAAGTTTTGAGGTATGCTTAGTTTACGTTCGTTTAGAATAATACATTTCTATTATATATTGCTCATAATGAAGGAAAATACTTTTGCCATACTTTTGCCAGAGTGCAGGAATACATTTCATCGATCTGTTTGATGGCAAATTTATCATTGCATTACATGAAGAATCTTAACATACACAACATTCAAAAATTATATTGAAGTCCTAATTCTATTTTATACTAACAAAAAGACGATTACAGATTTTTGGAAGGTTGGTGCTGAAGAATATCGAGAAAGATCCACATATTTTTAATGACTTGCAGTATTCTCAAAGAGAGGACACTTCGTTGCTTGGTAGCTATTTCATCTCCTTCACGTTCTCACAATTATGTCAGGAGGCGAGATATCCGCATATTTTTATACGACGAATCTGTACATCAGAGGCATTTTTTCTGATATACTATCTTGTGATTGATAGATGTCATTGTGTCCGTACGCGACAACTGTTTTGACCAATAATCTAGTTAGTACAGTGCATTTCACATCCCCGGAGTTTGCAATGTGCCTCCTCAGCTGGCAAGTGAGATTCGGCTCCACTCTACACAGCGACTTGCAGGGATTTCCCCTTCCATATATCACCGCCTGTCCGACTGGTAGCCTCACATGTGTGGTAGTGTAGTGCTTGGAAGTAAAAGTCTAAGTGTGTAAGGGGAGAGGAGACAAGAATGAGGGAGAATAGATCGCAAGCTGATCCGGTGGCCGAGATCGCTACGGCACTACTAGCGTATTTTGGACCGAAGGGTCGCTGGTTCGAGTCCTGCCTCGGACGTGGTTAGTCCTTTCACTCCTTAACATCCAATATCGTTTTATCTTCATAGTTACCATTCCGTTAACTCCAATAGTGGTCGCTGTTGACCTAGATGTTGATGCGACCTTAAATATAACAACAACATAACATAAATAACAACAAAAAATATTGCATCTATTCCTAAACCCGTTTCTTAAAGTACTGCTTTGGCATTCGCCTAGCGTTGATCAGAGAAAGCCTGGAAAATTACCGAGTAGAGCAATCGGTCGCTAGAACGCTCCTTCAGACCTAGCTATCAAGCTAGTGTCAAAAATCCACTACCGTCAGAACTCGAAACCTAGTATATCCCAGCCAAAGGCACTGCAGTGAACTCTGTTGTTGCCCTGAGCCATCTCGGCTGGTATATAAACTCGTGATAAGATGTTCGTCCACTTGATGTCCACGCTTCCACTTCATACACTTGGATTTCATCAAAGTTCAAGTCCTAGGTATGCTAGATCTTGAATTTGTATATTATTCTCGTCTGTTTCTGTTTTCAAAGTGGAAGATGGAAAGGGTCACGGCCCAAATAGAATTGGATGTAACACTTCAAGTTTTTCTCGCCTGCGAGCGTTACGTTAACATTTGTCATTGCGCTTGAGTGATCTAGCACTTACATAAATGTAGCAGCAGGGACCTTGATAGAGAATTTATATTTTTGGGTACTTCACATAGATTTATATGGTTCTAAATGTTTTATTAAACTTTTTGTCTGCACTGCGCTGATTACGCTTATAAAAATGGCGAAGGTCTGGTTTTAAGTAAAATTTGTAAAATTATCCAAATGGCAAAAGTTAAAAATCTTTTCCTGTTCCCTTGTGCAACTAAACTTTTGATAAGTAATTTCTTTCTTAATGTAATCGGTCTTCAAAATTAAATCTTTAAATAATGTCATTTCGAATTTGTTTCAAAACATTTGTAGTACGTGCGTAATTCAGAATGAAAGTTTTACAATTATTAAAAGAAAATGTGAAAGAATGGTTTCCATTTTTTCCTTGCTTTCAAAACAGTCCTACACCTGAATTATTTAAGTAAGGGATATTTTTCTTAATACAATATTTTCCTTAAAATATCATCTTTAAATTATTTAAGGTAAAATTGAAAAAAAGAGTAGTTTTATTGATTGATCACGCTTTCCCTCGGTTATCACATAATCATTTTAGAGTTCATTACTGACAGTTACTTACTAGTCTGTACTCGTGTTCATTTAAAAGAGGCATTTCAACATTCCTTCTTCAAAATGTGCAAACAAGGTAGGTAGACGACGTTGAATCCGGAAGAGTTGTCAATGGTTAAAAGTCATTTCATCGCAGAAATTCTGTTAGGTTGAAGCGAGAGTTATGAAGTCTTACGATCTGAATTAACGATAAGAGTTGACTGGTTTTTAATAGCCATATGTAAGCGATGCACGTACACTTAGCCGTAATTATCTTGTACGCTTTTTATTAGAAACTTTCTGATGAGACGGTGTTAGCAGGTGAAATAATTGAAGCCATCTTCGTCAACTTACTTGAATTTTCAGAGAGCCGGTTTTCGACGGTTCTACCGTCATCATCAGTCTATACATAATTTAAATATAAAATAAATAAAACATGGAACAAATAATACAATTTATAAACATATTAAAATTAAAATAAATACAAAAAGACCGGTATTAATAAAATAATGAAATTACAATAGATACATGTTTCCCAATGTTTTCACTATTGCTATTCTACGGCCTTAACTTTAGAAGAAAGGTGCACGCGGTCTCATCAATAGCTGGCCAGCACGATTGCGAATATTAATTTGGAAACATTTGCTCCGTTTTTTGGTGAACATTCAAATAAGCTTAAATTACTGATATGTAACTCTTACCTCATTGACAACATAAGAGGGCGGATCAAGGCAAGCAAAATCTTTGTTAATTAATGTAACAAAATAATTCTACTTTTGAGTTAAATATTTTATTTTAAAGTCAATAATTGTCTGCACTGAATGCGTCATTATTTTTATAAAAAAAATATCCAATATTGTTCATTTTTCTACTCATTTAATATTTAAGAACATCCTTTAGATTGATGGTGACATGAGCATATTAATGTCAGTGCTAATATAGCATAGAGTTTGTTTCATTTATTTATTTTGTGCAGTGGAGACTGTTTCTTTAATGCAAGTTATGGTAAAGATAGCAGCAACGGCAATTTGCCAGATTTTAATTAAATATTAAACTGTAATAGGGAGACTGGGGCTTGTAGTCAGCTGTAAGTTTCATTTTTTTACGCAACTCAGGTCCAGTTTTGGCAAGTTTGAATGTATCAATGGAAACTACATTTATTTGGTTACCTTATAGTATTTTTTATCCGTGAATGTTTCGCTGTCCGACGAAGTGACGATAAAAGTTATTAAGACAAGACGGGCCAAACGACCTCACTTGTGACGTTGGTTAGCGCAGGTCTTGGTGTAGGTTGGCACACGATTTCCTCGAGAGGGTGAAATGACAAAATGAGACATTTTCAGTGTTTTATTTACACAGATAAATCAAACAAATTTAACACCGTTTGATCTTGCAGATGAGCTTCACAATGGCCCCTAAGCAGTGTTTATAGTTTCTAAATGAATTAAAAAATCAAATATTTTTAATTTTTTAAAATTTAAATTTATTTCTTCTGATTTCAGAAAAGCAGTCTTTTGTCTCAATTAATAAAAAGTGCTTCTTGACTTTTCTGGCTCACTGAGTATGTAACCTGTTGTAATTGATTCAAATTTCACGCTAAAGTGAATTTAAATTTATTAGAGACGAACAATGTATTTTTGCAGGTTAAGCTTCAAAGAAAGAACAATATATGACTGATAACTTTAGAAAATTAAACACATCGGTTGATAAAACGTTAGAGTCCTTTCATGTAATTGTCGTTCATTTTTTGGAAAAGAAACTAGAAGAGGGGAACTCTTCCCCCTAAGGCGGGTGCCACCATCCCACCCAACGGCACGCTTACGCGGCTACTCGACGCAGTGCGTAAACGACGTCATATGTCGCCCGCTCCTGTCTCTCAAAAGCAGCGGGGGAGCCTACACAGGAAGCCCACTGCGTTGCTGTGCAATAGTCAGAAACAGGGGCCCATTGCACAGTACCTTACTTCAATTTCCAAGAAAAAGTTGATACTCTCTAAAAAGTCATGTTTCTGCTTTCGAAAGTATGTCAAAATGACATGAAATTTAATTTTATTAAGATGGTAGATAGTAGGGTAAAAACGCCAGCTTGCCACTTCCAGCACTATATTTGAAAAATATAAATAAATGATTTCTCACTGGCTTGAAACTCACAGAATGTGGAATTGATGCCATCTAGAGGTGAGGATTAGAAAAAGGACTATTTTTTCTCGTTTTTTATATTTAAAAAAATAAATGATTAGATCTTAAAATTTTCTTTGCAATATGTAACATGAAAGATTAGGTTATGGAAATGTTTGTATGTCACGTCAGGTGGTAGAATATCAATTGGCCGTTACTGAGAAACAACCGAAATTTTGCAATTTTTAAGTGACCCTACTGGAACAAAAATCACAGTTTAGAAATAAATTTAACAATAGAACAAATAAAAATTGGCGAGTTTTAGGGGAGGAATCTATTGATAAAGATGTATGCTATTTTCCCATTGCGTTTCACGTAACAACTTTAGTACTGTAAGAATATAAAAAAAAACTACGAAAATGTTTTTAACAGTACCCACTATTGGTGCCACTACCGTAGGTGCGAATAAAAATATCATTAAAATAGTTTTTGACTTTGAATGTGTTGTCGCGGAGGGCCTCGCGTTCTGCTGACCCCAGATCAGAGAACCCCGCAAGTGTGTTGGTCTAGTGTACGGTCGAATATGCGTCCCATCGGGACATAAAGGGTAACGAGCTGTTGGCTGGATAAATGTCCTAGAAAAAAGTAGTTTTATTTTGTGGAGACAGTAGTCAGACGATGGAGATAGTTGACACAATGTAAATCAACGCCAACTGGAAAGTCCCAAACAGCCTGGAACGAAATTTTGGATTACTGATGGCAGTGGAAATACAATGGAACTTAAATCCAACAAAACTATAAAATTGATACATGAAAATGAAGAGCTTGATTGAAGGTTTACCCTAAGAGGAGAGGAGCAAACTATTTTCTTCCCAAAATATCTTTTTCATTTAACCAAAGACTATCAACAAAATACAAAAACATTACTGTCCAAGTTTAAAACACATTTGAGATCAATTGCACCATTATTCCTTTGATCATGCTGAAATTTCAATGCGAAGTTCATTAAGTTGTGAAGGACACGTGGTACAAAGTTAGAGAATGTAAAAGCTATCTAGCCCTTGTAGAAATCCGAATGGCAACCAGGTCCGGTCTCACCATATATATTTTAATTGGGATATGAAAAGTGGTCAGTAATAATGCTCATTTTAAATGGATATTGCACATTTTGTTACTAGTTTCCCCAAAGACCAAATTAGTGAAACAATGTAAGATCGAAAATCATCAAATAGTTAAAATTTAATACCTCTCGTAGATACAGGGGAGCAAATCTACTAAGGATGAATTTCGGCAAAAATCGTATTTTATTTTATATATTTTTTGAATGTATGGTGCATAATTAAATCTAATATTTTGTTCATAAAAAATTGTGTGATACATAAATTAAAACTGATGCAACAACAGTGCGCACTATCTCCCATATTTCAGGCTTACATTATTTTAGGATATGATTTTTAGAACAGACTTTCATTTTAAAAAATCTTCTACCACCCAATTTTACTCACGCAATATTAATTTTTTATATTATTGAAATTGTAGAGAATTTACCGGAAATGGGACCAGCACCATCTTTTTACCGTCCATTCTACATACGAAGAAAATATTTAAGAAAAAGTGGAGACGTTTTTGAGCAAATAATTGTTTAAAAATTGTCAATTCTTCGGTATCAAGGACTCTCAAGAACTCTCAAAACTTGGATTCTGACTATACTCCGTGATTGAGGTGGTAATTGACTACATTTAGGAACAAGATTTTTCCACTCGACACGATTACAATACTTTCACTTCTTAAGTAGTAAAGCGAGAAAGTAGGAAACTGTGAGGGAATGAAAAGTACAAATCTATAAACCAGTTCAAATCACTTAGGAATACAAATTTTACCAGCAAAACATTATCAGTATGATTATATTCAAGATTAGTAACGACGTCTTATTGACTCTCGATTCAGTTCGTTGATTATTCAGATTAGGCTTAAGTAAAGTCAAAAATATGCGAAAATATGCAGTATCATGTAGGAATATGCACTAACATTTTAAATATGCATCTGCAATGCGCATTTGCATTTTAGAAAATGCCAGTCCCCAACAGTACGAGGGAATATAAAGGAGTTAGCAAATACATGCTAGAAGAAAACGAGCGATAGAAGTAATGGCACTCATGATAATAAAGTTATGTTCAACATGAAAATCACACAGCAATACTTCTCTCAGAAAATAATATTCAATTCAAGAAAAAAGTAGTATCGAAAACTATGAGAATCTAAAACCAGTAGATGTACTTTCAGACTGAAGAGAAAATGGGATCAACGAATACGGCTGATAAACTAAACATGACAAAAGAGACAAGTGAGAGAGCTGTGATTCATTGGATAAGAAGTTGAATTTCCTTTGCTTTGATGCTCATCTCATAAATTGTGGAAAATCTGACTGTTGAACGAAACATTGACAATAATATCTAAGATATGGTCGCGAATGACAGAAGGCGAGAACGGCACCCGCGATAACATTTGCCTGAAAGTGGTGATACCGGCCACTGCAATGTCGCGATGAATGGTAATGTTTGGGATGACTTCAGCTCGACGTAAGGTTCGGGCTCAAAACGATTATAACCAAAGGAAATGGAACAGCGAAAAGGATCGAAGAGCAAAACGAGCGAACGGTGAGCACCTCGCGGAAGCCAAGAGCGAAAGGTGTAGGAAACATTGGCGGGTGGGATCGGGGGCGGGGGGCAGTGGGCTGGCGTGCGACGCCAGCGTCAACGTGGGCATCGGGAAGGGGGCGGGGCGCCCGCTGGAGTCGGGGGGCCCCAAAAGCGGCCTGAGCGCCACCTGCCAATTTGTCGCGCGGTGAGCGCGGCGGGCGCGGCGGGTCGCTTGTCGTCGCCACGAATTTTTCATCGCGAAGAGGACGCCGCCGCCCACGCCGCTGTCGCCTGAATGTTTCGCGCGGCCGTCGCCACAAACACGGCAGGCGCCGGTCCTCGAACCGGGTGGGCGCACGGGGTCGCCCGCAGGGCCCCGTCGCGCGACGCTGGCCCCGGCCCCGGCACCGACCCCCGACACCGACCCCCCGGCTCGGCCCGGACCCGGTCCCACCCCGTCCCTGACGCGTCCTGTCCCCGTGCGGAGCGGCGTGCCCCCATGTCCGCCTCCCCGTCTCCGCCCGACCCCGCCTCGCACGCCGCGGCGTATTCATTGCGGCGCTCCGCGGCAGCGTGGTCGTGATTTCCCGGGGGCCGGCGTAACGCTGGTGGGCGTGGGCGGGGGTGGGGACGGGGACTGCCAAGGGGCAGGGGCCGGGGGAACGGCGAAGGGGGCGGGGGCGACGCCGGGGGGCCAACGCCAGGTGCCGAAGAACGGGCGTCGAGCGCCGCGCGGGCCGCCGCGTCACGCGGATTGATTCGATTTCGCGCTTGCCACGTCCATCGAGGCCCTCGGCCCACCGCTGCGGCCATGGCGGTCGCCCCGCGCCGCCCCGCGCCGCGCCACCTCCACTGCCGCGGACGCCGGCCAAACCTCACGTCTGCATTCTGCAGGCGCTGGGATACGGATATTGGAACGGACAAAGGATAATTTTATGAAATCAGGGATATGGTAATTGTGGCGCTGTCTCCAGCCGTGCGCAAGTGGAATGAAGTGGGAAAATGGGAACGTACTACAACCATACGACATTCCTTCTACATAAATAATTTTGCGGAGCTCACAACATCCACTCTTCTTGGTATTTTCCTCCCATAACACAATTTCATTCGGTTGTGAAAGTGGGTGTGTAGCCGACAAGAAGAATTGCCAACATTTACTCCGTACTTGCAATGATTATTTTTATTTTTAAATTCCATTTCAAAATAAACATGCAATTTATAACCTATTTTATATGTCGTATTTTTTGCTTCAGTTTAAATAAGGAATTATCTTAACATATAGTCGGCATCTTAATCAACAATAAGGCGGTAATGAATAATAATGCATGTCAGTTATGACATTACTTAGAAGGCAGCGAACACGGCGATTCCCTAGAAAATTTAAATAAATACGTCGTTCCAGTTTCGAATTCGACCGCTCCACAAAGAGGCACTGAACAGATGTATAGTTTGTGAATAATATCAAAAATATCTTTTTGCACATGTTTGCGTGCTCAATGAGTGTCACCACAAAGGTGTACTTTTACGCGCTAGCTCTGAAAAATCCGCAATGCATTCGAGAGGGCAAAAAAATAAAAAATAAAAAAACAGTCACACCTGTCAAAGTTGGCCTCTTGTCACCCCGATTATTTTCAAACACTAGTTCGTAATAGAATGAAACCGTTCGTTTCGAAATTTCATTTTTTTACGTTTTTAAATGCAACATATTTTAAGACGCACTTTGTTTATTATTTTTTTCTTTTATACACACAAACCATCGTGGAAGCGCTCCGGAAACTTATCCCTGCGGCTATCAACGCCAGCCTCTCGTTGCCATTCGACAGCGGAGGCTTTACCGCTGCAATCTCAATCTGCAATATGAAATAGACATTAAACGAGCGTAACGCAGGCTGCGGGCGAATCGAAATATAGTGCAAAGCCGCGTGGCGCGAAATCCTCTAGATGCGGGCCGTGCGCAGCGCAGTCGGATTCAGCCGGCGCGGGAGGGCTGGCGGACACGGGCGGCGGCCGCGGCGGCGGGGACGGGGCGGGGGCGGGAAGGAGCGGGCGGCGCGAGCGCGGTGCGGTGCGGTGCGGTGCGGTGGGCAGAGGCCCAGGCCGCGCGCCCGCTGGCCGCCGCCGGGGCTAAGCCCCGCGGCCGCCGCCGCACTCATCATCACGGCTGCTGCAAGAAAGCGCGGCGTGTGCGCGCGCGCGCTCGCGTTTTAGAGTGATTAGTGAAGCGCGCTGGATCCGTGCCTGCCGGCTGCTAGCCGCTGCCGCCGCCACCGCCGCCGCGCGCTCAGCGTCCGCCCGCCGCCCACCGCCGCCCCGCCCCCATCCCCCGCCGCCCGTCCGCCGCCTGCCACCAGCTGTCCTCCCACGCGCCTGCCCCCCAGCCGTCCTGGACGCCCTCTGCTCGCCCGTCCGTGCTCGCAGCCCGCCGCCCGTCCGTCACCTGCCGAGCACTGCACTCGCCTACCTGCTCCCGTCCCCCTGCGCGGCCGCCTCGGTCGGTGTCGTTCTGGACGTCCACCGTTTCCAGCCTCCCACACCCTCGCGTTGGCGCTCACACAATCCCCAGTTCTAGGTTCACCTCTCCAGAACTTCCGCGCGTTTGCAAACTCTCAGCCCCCTCTCTAGCTCGTCGATGCCCACGCTCACAATTGCCAGTTCTTAATAGTACTTCACCTTTTCCCTTTACCCTTTCAATTTATACGCGTCCTTTCACATTTTCGTTTTCCCAGTCACGCCCTGCACTCTATTTGGTCAACAATTCTGCCAACCCACTTCATTGTCCGCTTACTTTGTGTTTCTCCTCTTTTCTAAGTATCGCCTGTATTCAATTCTGTACATTGTCCTTGTCGGCCTTCTCTTCGTTTATTCCTTCATTATCACCTCCCACTCCATAAAAGCAGACTCCTTCACCAACTTTTTAGCATTCCATTCTCTTTCTCCCGCAGTCTCATTGTTGCCCATTCTCCACCGCTGTCGCTCTCCAGCTCGTCCAACTCTTCAGCTCGGGCCTGTCCAGTGGCTCGTCTTGTGGCGGACGGCTCGCCCGCTCGGTCGCTGGGCGTTCGTCCCGCCCCCGCCCCGCCGCGCACTCCCGCCCGCGCGTGCCGCGTCGCCCGAGCGCGCGTTCGTCCGCTGGCCGGTATCTCGCCCGCCTCCTGGAGAGAGCGGGGAGTGCGGGCAGGGCCGGCTGCGGGGCCGGCGGCGGCTGGAGCGGCGGCGGCGGTGGCGGCGGCTATCGCGACCGCCCGGCCTCCCGTGACGCGCGTATCTCGGCCGCGCCGTATCTCTGTCTCCCTCGCGCCCTGCGCCGCCCTCTCTCTACGTCCTCCGGCGCGGCCGCTGCCCTCTGCATGTGCCCTCTCTCTCTCTCACTCTCACTCTCCCACTGCTCCTCTTTCCCTGGTTCGCGTGGCGTCGCGTCCCAGCCGTCTCGCCACCGTCTCCGCCGCCTGCGCGGCGTGCCACGACACCTGACACGACGCAGCTGCAGGGGGCCTGGTAGGAGGAACGCAGACGCACCCCAAGACGCCACTCGACGCCCGTGAAATTTCGAGGCGACCGCCGCGGGGAGCACATCCGGCCTATCTCGTGACCGAGCGTGCGCCGGTGGGAAAGTGAATCGCGGCCGACCAAGACCGGGTCAGGAGGGGTCACCTGCGGAATTCCAAGGGTCTTTGTCCACCACAGGGAATATCGAATTCAAATGCAGAGAATGCTATGCCGACTATTTTGCCCTTTACCTTAATTCTCACGGATGTAGATTATTTTCTTTCGTGGAAAAACTCAGAAAGAGATCCTTTACGTAGCGCAAAGTTTCTGAACGTTAACAGACTTGTAAAACACTAAGAAGTGTGAGCCAAAGAATGAATAAATCGACCAAGGCGACGCATGTATTCCATGAATATTCTTGAGAATTCCACCAGTTTTCGTGATTCAATAAGTACCTTCAAGGGAATGTGTGGGAAATCGTAAAAACGACCGCCCCCTACCATATTTTCTTCTTCCTGTAAGGATCCTTCTTATTCTCTGCAAGCAAGGTGAATTCTTCGTCCCAGTCCGCAGTATGATAGAACCACTTCCAGCATCACTGCAAAAGGTTTCCGATCCAGCGCAACTGAGCATCTTGTACAAAATTCCCAGAGAAAATGAGAGACAAATAACGAAACCATTGAGTGATGATTGAATTTCAATTTGTTTCTGCAAGAGGATGTGATCCAAATATGGATCAGAATACAAGTATTGGGCGTTTTGGCGTGAAAATTTGTTGCAGCAGAATGTAAATTTACATTTATTACATATGTTACAGATCAATTCAAGAATTACTTTAATTTTTTGCTTGTGACATGTTGAAAGCTTTCCTGAGCAAATGTTGTTTACTCCATGTTGTTGTTTGCTCCATTTCTATAGCTGATCGTTTTTTTGGAATTTTACTACATAGAAAATCTTGTTACAAATGTAATGCAAAGAAATAAAAAAAACTCTTACGTAATGATACAGTGAATCCGTTAAACGGCCACCTCAATTAAGCGGTCATCTCCATCAACTACCTTTTTTTTCATATAACCGATTGATTTTTCCATAAGACTGAATAAAAAATCTTTTAAGCGATTATCTGACTATTCTGCCATCGGCCAGGTACATATCATAGACCTTCGTTAAGCGACCATCTCAAACGGTATTGAACCGTATCACAATAAGAAGCAGAAACTTGGTGTAAATTGTAGATATAATATCATCCTGAGACGGGAAGGATTGTCATATTACTTCGACTAGTGACAACCAGAGTCACTTGTAGGATTATTTTGTATTTCAGATAACAGCCGATTTTAAAAAAATCTTAAAGAAACAACCACGCCTTTGCTTCGCCCATTTCACAGTATTCCTATAAAACCTTGAGAACGAGAGGTGAGCGAGATGTTGGCATAGAAGGAGAAAGAGCGAGGAAGAAGGTGGTGCGGAGGAGAGGTGAGGGCGGCGGCCGGGTGGTGCGGCGGGCAGGCAGCACGAGAGCAGTGCCCTCAGCCAACGACCCACCTGCACCTTGCGATACGGCAGCGATCTTTATAACTCGCTTTCCGGAAAGTCGCTAGCAAGCATACGCCGCTATTGAAGCCTCTTGAGTGGGCATTCAACTTACAGGTCGACTCTCCGTATTGTTAGTCCAGGAAGAAGCATTGTCGAAGTGCAACAGGGCGTGACAACGTGTTTCTTGCAGGGACAACAACGCATTTGCTTCTATATAATGATTTAAGCAGCAGAAGGAAAATCACGCTCACATTCTAAAGATTACAGTGAATTATGCGTGGCGCAAAAAGACTTCGGAAATCTGGGATTTTCATGAGTAACGAAATATTATACAGAATTTATTCTTAGTCTATCCCTGCATTAATTTTAAGCCCCTATCATTCAGATACAAGAAATAAAACTCATACAAGAAGTAGATAATTCTACAATTTACCGAGAGAGTATAAGAAATTCGTAAAGTTAATGCGAATACGAAGTGTTATATTACTAACGTAAAAAATAGGAAACTCCTATTAGTATATGGAGATATTTAAAAAAACGTCAGGATTAAAAATAAAGAATAATATTGTGTATTAATATCTACTTTCCGGTCATTGATATCATCACAATTTTAGTTGTAGTTTTTTTCTCGTATATGCGTTAACCCGTATCTAATGAGTGAAGGTTTTCACACCTGGAGTCTAGACCTTCCAGGCACGCTATTAGACATTTTTAGATCAACTCCCGTTGCTGGTGCATTTTTGGCAACTGCTGTGTGCATGGAAGGAACTAAACCACCCCCTGGATGACTATATGAGAATCCTAGATCCCGGTCACATCTGTGGTATCTTGCGGTAATTTTCTTAAATAATGTACCACGACCGCATGCGATTCTTCTTTCCCCATTCTATCAAATTCACTCCAATCCTCAAGGCTGAGCTTTTGGATCATAACCCATACCCATACCAACCATCGCCCATGATCTTTAAAGTCACCGCGAAAGCTGTGAACTTCAGACCAAAATGAAGCCCCATAGGACAGACCGCAAGGACACAATGAAGTGTACCACATGTTCGTAAGTGTGACTTGCGAATATGTACATTCTTGAAATATGACAAGATGTTCCCTCATAGAATTTGGGAATAAAATTTAATGTCTAAATGATTTTGAATTATTATTTATATTTCTTAGTAGTTTTTATTGAATATTTTTAGTGCTTTTTCAAAAACTTATGCAAGAATTTATGAATACAAAGTCTCATAATAGATCATAACAGGGATCCAAATTATTTTTCTCCAATGACTGCCAAGGTTTTCGAGCCGAACGTCGCAATCATTACATCTTTCACGTGCCCCATATGTTTGTATTTGCCGTGGATCTCATGTAATATTCTGAGAAGTTCGCCACCTATGAAAAATAATCTTGCACACGTAATATCTTTATTATTACCTTTATTAATATCTTGCACACGTAATATCTTTATTAATATCTTAAATTTTATTTACAATTCTCTTGACCTGGAAAGAAACATTAATGGTGGCAATGATAAATGAACAATACACTATAGGTTTAAATTTTAATGAGCGTTGATTTTATAGAGAGAAGAAATGTACGTTTAATATTTTCAGTACCAAGATGATTTATGATTTACCTGTAATAAAAATGTCTTATATCTCCCTCGTAAGATGAGGATCGTAAAAACGTTTAGGAGCAAAATACATAGTGCTCAATGTATTGTTTTTTACGACTATTTAGTTCGGAGTTAATGAATGTTTGTACTCCCGCCTCAATACTACAATATCAAATGTATTTTGAAGTAAATTTTTACCTGCTAAATAGAACATAAGAGGAGAGGCTTTACCAAACGAAGAAAGTAAGAAACGAACAAGGCACGAAAATTGCGCACACTTAATATCTTTGCAGGAATGTTACATGAATGGGTGAAAACGAACACAAGATATGTCTCTAAAAAACACAAAGGGAAAAAGTAGCTTTAAGACCACGAGTCCAATTATAATACATAACTGTTTTGTTAATCCTATTCGTAAAATTGGGTAGAAAGATTTTTCATGTGGACGTCGTAGTAAGACTAACAAAGAAAATCATTTTCTGAATGGCTACGAATTTTCGGGTTTCAAGAAATATGAGGAATGTCATGTGTTTACGTCACCACCATAATTATGACTTATGTAATAAACAGTATCCAGCTTGAACTTGTTTAAATAGGTCTGTTACGAAACAACGTTCTTTAACCGTTTGTACTGGTTCCGAGCGACTGTTCATCCTCCGTTAAGCTAGTCAGTCGTAGTCAATGTTTTTTATCCGCCCGAGCAGGGGCTCGCCGCCGTTACATCCTCGAGGTCTCCAGATGTTCACCCATCCAGACCCGCGATGTCTTGAGTTGCTTAACCTCTGTGACTTCACGGTGCGTGGTCCAGAATATACATTTACGTTTGTATTTAGAAATTAATAAAACTCTAAGCTGAAATAAAATTCAGAAGGAAAATGCCAGTATGATTGTTTAGATCTGAATAATTATTTCCTTAATTTATTCTGCATGTTGAAGCGACAGTGTCACTGACATCTCCTTTTTCTTCTTTTAACTGCTGAATTGTGCGCAAGGTTTACTTTACCTATAACCTTGAGCACTTTTTTATTCCAAACTTTCTGCCTTGTTTCGAACCCGAGACACAATTCCGGTAATTATAAAATATAAGTGTTCCGCTAGAACTACAAATTTGACTAGAGACATATTTTATTAGAAATGCTCAAGAAATGTATTTCTAGGGATTCATAAATTTATTTCTGTACACATTTGGTGTGAATGTGGTTGGAAGACAAGAATTTCCTTACGTTGACTATTTTCAATTAGCAAATTCCTGGAATATCTCAGGGAAGTACAGAGACCACAGGATTCAGCAAACAGCCAATTATATTGAAATAAATGTAATAAATCAAAGGAATAAATATGTGAAAAATTTAAACAAAATAATGTAATAATTTTTCAATATTACCATGTTGAAAAAAAATCTCGAAAATATGGTTTTCCAAATTATATATACGAATAAAAAACTTCTGAAGATGAAGAATTTGTTACATAATCCAGAATTATAACATTTTCTTTGGCCTAGTCTCCACGTTTTGACTATGATGTAACTACATTCATGCCTCTTACAAGGAATTTTTATTTGATATGGCAGTGCACCACTAACAGCAAAGTTTGTTTTAACAAGGGACAGTGTAAAATGTTTGTAAGTAGAAAGAACACAATATGCAATTAAATTTACAAAAAATTCTTCCAAAAACTCGCAAGTAATGCATTATTTTGAGCGATACTTAATTCTTGAGGAAAACCATAATAGAATATAGTCCAAAACTGCCGGCGATAGTTTGCAGTTTCAAAGTGCCATTATCGTAGTTTTACTAATTCATGCACAAACACATCTTTTGTGGATTATATTTTCAAAACTTAGAATTTGACTTTAATAGAGGGATTAAATTTATCTATTCCGTATCCCTGTGTTTAATTCTCTTCGTAGAACATATGACGTCTGTGTCAGTGGAGACTATTTTACTCTAGAATAAAATTGGTTTTGATTTTGAGGTCAAAATAATTCATCACTTCGTTAAAATTAGAAATGTCCGCACAAGTATCGAAAACTCGTGCTAATTTGCCGGGGATCCTTCTCTGGCCCAAAATAAAAGGAAATAATACAAAGTGCTCCCGTTTCTCTTCTCAAAGAAGCAATTTTGTTTCAATTATTACCGTTGGTGTCTGCTTCATGAAAGAATCCAGCATAACAGCGTGATACATTGGTAGTGAAATCATTCTCGGCCAAGGAATAGCAGAGGTTTATGTTGCATATTGAGGTAACACCTGCTTATTTGTCTCAAACTTTCAATTATAGGTGATTTAATTCGACTATATAAAGTTCGATAACTACACATTTAGAAATACTAATCGTTTTTTACCGGTATTGTAAAGAGGATGTCCTTATTCGTTTGGTTCTCACACAAAATAAAATTGAATAATTGACTGCTCATAAACATGAAAATACGACCTACTTTGGTAGGTCCACAAATGCAGAAAATCCTAACTAGGAAAGGAAAACAAACACAATCATTGAAGAAAACCATTTCCTGGGTCAAAAAAGCTCAAGCATGTGAGTAGGCACAAGAAAATTTGAAAATATAATAAAGTACAAACCACAAACTGTAAGTTTTGTGATTATTTATTGGAATGTACGTTAGGAGAAGCTGATTAATTCGCATATGAGCCGAACGGTGTGAATAAAAATGTATGAAAGTCAATTAACGGATCATTTGAACGTTGTCACGCATAAATGTTGGCATAAGTCGCAAGGCACTGATAAAGTGATTTACCGAGTGTGAGGCGTCTTGTATTTTTAGAAGAAATATTTTGACGTAAAATGCGTCATAATTTATACGTGCCACAGGCTTAAGTTTGTTTTATGTAAATTGCAAAGGCAGAAGGTCGGAGTCTCGTCGTTAACTCGGAGAATACGCAGCCAAACTTCAACTGATGTATGTTAGGTTATGTTAGGTGATATCGTGTAAATAGAAATTGACGACTAAGTCATTGGAACTCGCAAATTCGCACTTTGTTTCTCACTTGTCCTTAGAAACTCCTCCAGCAGTCTGATCAGTGTTTGTCATGTATCGTCGGGATTTACCCAGCAATTTTGGATAATGTAAACATTAATCATTTAATTTGAGAATTACGAAGATTCAGAAATTACCCTAAACAAACTTCAAAACAAGTCATTCGTTCCATAGCAGTCCCTTTCTCATGCACATGCCGAAGCAGTACTCTTCAGAACACAAGACGGAAGGTCAGAGATCCGTGGGCCACTGATTACGCCCGATCTTTCTTCACCCCCCTTGTCCCTTCCTCTCCGCTAGACACACACACACACACACACACACACAGGCACACTTATCCTACACTATACATGAACTACACTGTCATATATCGCGATACCAGTCGAAAGCACAGAGCTAGTCCCTCCTGGGGCTGTGCTACGCTTGGGAGAGGTATCTGGAGCTGGACCTCTGCACAAGTGGGTTGTATCCGCCGCGTTGTAGCGGGCAGGTACTCCATCACATCCTCGGATACAACATCCACTACATGTACAGAACTAATGACGAAAGCAATTGGCATAACTGGAAACATCAATCAACCAACCAATCAATTGACATTCATTTTGGCCAATAAACCTTTAACAAATGTCGGTTTTCTTCATGCCAAAAAATTTACCCGCCTTGTTAAATAACATTTCCTGGGATATATAGACACGTATTTAAGTATCAATAAATTTGAAGATTTACAAAAAAATGAACATCAAATAAACATTTAAAGACGAGTCATAACCAAGGAAAATATTTACAGAGTAATATTTTCTCAATGATTTAAAAATTGTTTTGTTTTCCTTAAATTTATTTTCTCAGCAAAGATAACGGTACAAAACTAATATCCGTAAGACGGATTTTCAACGAGACATATCGAAATTCATATCGTAGATAAATAGGAAAACAATTTTCTTACCCTGATTTACAAAGGTATGTAACGTACACATTTTCCGTGCAGTTTGACTCGCCGTTCCAGATTGTGTAGGGAGATGATGGGCCTGTTGTCCATACACTCACCGCTCAACCTTTGGCTTCAAAGATACCAACACATTATCCTCTTGAGTGGTGTCATCGGCCCGCATGATGTTTAAAACAGTGTAGCAGTCTGTGAAGAATAAACAGTCTTCATAATTATGGAAAACTTTGAACATTAACTTAATTTATGAAAAATCTCCAACATAATTTCTATCATGAAATGAAATCTCTAGAAAGACTATCATTATAAAATGTTTAAAACATACATACTACCCATTTCCAAAGCTACGTCCGCTATTTTATTTTTAAAAAGTTATTCATTACATAACTGTGCTAAGATACGTAAGTGAAATGGAGGGATACAAAATGGAGAGTTTTGAAAATGATGAACTGATGTGTAAAGAACAATGGATGATTGCTGGCATACAAATTTTATTATTTCAATAAAAACATTAAAAATAGTTATCATTATTTAAATTTAGTCATGTGAAAGGTTTCAAAAATTGAGAATTCATCAACATAGGTTCGTTTGTTTGCACGAGCGGAAGATCTATCATTAACTTATTACATAAATTTTATAGTTTTTCGAAAGAGAGAAAGTTAAGTAATGCTGCAAGAAAAAGTGGCTATTTTTTATAGACTGATGTAAACAAAACACTGGAACGAGTTCGTAGCCACCACATATATTGAGAATTCTCTTGAGTATATAAAAGTAAGTCTTCATGAATTCATACAAAAAATTATTGTACGTCATTCATACGGAAGTGTCTTTGACCTACTCATTTCAAAATGTCGGTCTTGGTACTTATTTTATAGTACATGAAATTAATTAGTTTCTCGAGTACGTGCTGTAATCCATATCTCGTATGTCCACGGTCCACAAAAGTGTTCTTTCTCGACGTGAATCTCTGTTCGTTTGTTCATCTGCCCGTCCTTTTGTCTTTCCTTCTGTCTGCCATTTAGTCCGTCCGTCCACCTGACTGTCCATCTGTCTGTCTCTCTCCTTCTGTCCGTCTCTATGACCGTCTGTCCGTCCATTCTTCCGTATAATCATCAGTCTGTGAGTCAAAAACTCGAGTGCCTACACCGTACTAGGATTTTAAGTAATATTGATATTCCCTAATCGATCTGGCTGTTGATCCTCATCATCCAATTTGCAACGATCATTTAATTTTTTGGGGTTCTTTCTATCAAGCTCCTACGTTTTTAAAATTTTCAGAAAAATTGCTTTACAATTTTACTGTGTTGTTTTTGACTTTCAAGAACACTTATAAAGCTGACGCAGATCTGATTTTAATTAAAACTGAGTTTTTAAAAACTTGTAAAGTTAAATAACTTTTCAATGGCCTCCTTCACCTGCATTATTAATGATAGTTATTTTTTTAACGAAATCTGTTCTTGAAAATTAGATCTTTAAATTATGTAATTTACAATTTTCTGAAAATATAAGGCAGTAAGTTAATATGAAAATACGGTAAAATTTTGGCGTAATTTTGAGTGAACTTTTTTAAAAAACCGCTCCACATTTATTCAATGTCTTCTCAAATAGAGTAATGTCTGATGAATAATATAAGACCATAGATTCCATTTTAATTATAACCTCTGGAAATGTCAAAAATTCATTTTTTTCCGAACTTGTTTTACACCTTCATTACTGAAAGCTCAATGATACAAGATAACACATATTACAATGCAACAATGATACATGCTATTTAATGAAAAGTGGCTGCTCCTGACCAAACGTCCTCTGTCCCGAAAATCTTTACATAATTTTTAAATTTGAAAATCATTTGAAGAATCACAAATTTCAAAGGTTATCATAATATTATACACAAAATTGATAGCTAAAAGCTTGAAAATTCACCTCGCGAGTAATGGAAGAAATTCCTGGAAAAAGTTGATAGCAATCCTGTCAAAACTGTTTCATTTGGTTACGGAAACTGGGGAACAGGACCCCAGGGATTCCCGTGCCCGGGAAACACGACATGTGTATTGTGGACTATTTGTAGGCAACATTACGACTCATTAGAACACCTTAGTCATATGATGACTTGGTTCTCTGTACGTTCTCGAATTATTGTTACTCTTACAAGCCTTACGTAATCCATGAGGGTTGAATAATAATTCCAAGACAACACCACATCTAAAAATGATTGCATGTACAGTGTATAATTTTGACATTTTCTTTGAAAAGAGGACAGCTTTGTAATCTAATGAAATTGCATTACACCAGAAAGATAAATTGTATTTATTAAAGTAATAAACATTTTAAACCGTTTCTGAGAAAAAAGGAATACACTGCTACATCTGTTCGTTTCCTTTTAAGCTGCTTCATATATATCAATATATTTATTTACGTCAGAACACGGTACTGTTTATAAATACTGAATAATATTCACAATAATATATCACACATCGTGTAATTGAGGCGGAAAAGGGGAAAATCTTCATAAACGTCTAGGGGTGAATAAACGAACAATCGTAGTACTTTCAAAGCGCATCGCCGTAAAACTCAGTGGAACAACGTCATCAAGACGAGGGTCTTTGTACCAATAACTATACGATGATTGATTTGATGACTTGTACGTAGTTATACACATTGTGTAATTTCAGTAATTTACAAAGAAATTCATATCAAAGAATTATGCAGTTGTAACAACGTAAAACGATCTTACATCTAAAAGTATTGTGCGTACCTACATATGTTTTCATGAGAACGAAGTCCTGCTTGATACGTTACGTTCGATAGTAGAGTACTCAAAGTTACAACTTTTCATTTTATACGAGAATGAACCTCATTCACGTAAAATCATGAAAGACACACTAATGAAATAACCATTCTAGTAAATGATTCAATAGTTTTCTATTTCTGATTTCCCATTAAATGTGTAATGTATTCATTTACCGCTTAATTGATCCCTTTCTCTATAGAAAATTTGCATTTGTGTGTCTCAATTCAGTGAAAAATGCAATGATACTAATATTTGATGAACTGCGAGGTCTGTTGCATTTCGATAATAGTGAAGCGGTTTCAGACGAACCTCAGTGAACATGCAAAAGTGAAGAACCTTTTTTTATATAAGTAAATCTTAAATATCGGATTAATAATCAATCTTAAATTAAACTAGTAGCCTAAAGCAACAAAAATACTGCTTTATAAAAGAACACAAAATAGTTGAACGAAAAATTGCACTCTTACTGCTCAAGAACAACAAATAAAATACTCTCTTATAACACTGCAATAAGTTATATATTGTAGCAAAAATAGTCATCACAAATAATGCAAGAAAATAATACTGTGTATATGGACTCACAGCAAAACATAGTTATTTGCATATCAAGAATTTGCTGCTTCATAGTTCAACACCTGAATAGCCGCCGGCTGTATAGTTTTGCTTCAAGTTTTTCGCGCGTCGGAGTTCAGTAGTTTTGATGTTTTTGGATTTTTTCTTAATTATTAGGTGGATAACAAAACCATAGACACCTCTCACGACACCGAAGATTGCACTTTTTTTTATTTTTCCAATTTCTGTGCGCATCGGAAATTAGTGACATCACAAGTATTACATTTGATGCAAAGGAAGCATCAAAGCGAAAACATCATTAAGCCTCAGCAACAAACCTCATATTTGTGCTTTAATAAACGACTAAAGCAAAGATCTCCAATATATATTCCATATATTCTTAGTTCTATAGATTTAAAACATTAATGAATTGATGTATATATGAAATAAAAATTTCATATTCTGAAAATTCTTCATATATTAAAAAAAAGTAATTTAGCAATTTCAATCTTTTGCACTCCAAACCTCTGATGACATTAATGTGATTATTAAATACCCTGATCAAACTACTAACTGAAATATTGTCTCTATATCCTAATGTTATCCTCAGAAAAAAAATACGAAAACCAAATATTCACAACCTTAAGTTTCATAAAAAAGATATCTCATTCAAAGGAAATGTGGTTTAATGCAAGATGATTACCAATATTTCGTAAGTTCGTTCATCATAATTCTATTAGCTGGGGTATAGGCCATAAGCCCTTATAAAATAATCAGTTTTAATATTCCTAATTTGCTTTTAATATTGAACTTGATTTGAGTTATTAGATTCATTTGATATTGATTAACATTCTTGAATAAAATACCTAAAAAATTAGAAAACTATGAGAATTTTGTGCCTTCAACGCTATACAGGAAAAACCATATCTTTTGAATAAAAAAAAGAGAGTTGCTTGAAAAAAATTACCATGTGGAAAATAAAGTAGGCATACATGACGTAACCTAATTGGGTCAGCACATGTTATATTCCGATGAATTACATATACATTTCATAAAGATATGCATGTTAATCATGAGAGACAAACTTCATCCAGTCTGGATTCAATGCTTGCAAATCATTTTCTAAACACGTCCATGCTACTCGCACTTCCTGTGTTATGGACATATCGAAAGAAGGTTACTTTCTTTTATTTTGAAGTGATAATAAAATTAGGGAGATGGGAATCAACTGCTCCATCGACTTGCCTATTTCTCATGTTTTTGTTAGACACTCTCGAACTAGAGCACTACAGAGCAACGGAGATGTACAGGCGACCTGGACAATATACTATGGGAAATTATGAATAAAAAAGATGACAATGATGAAATTGAAGTCAGTGGAAACTAGTGAATCCAAATCGGACAATTATTTCACCATTCGTATTTTGACGTTCAATTTTTAAAGAGAGAGACATAGAAAATGTGCTATTATTCTCAATTTATTTATTTATTTATTTATTTACGTCAAAAAACAGTTAAAAACTGCGTATGACGGGCTATGGGGAAAAGTGAATTGTGTGCACATTTTCAAAATTCTGTGATCCCTACACTAAATCATATACTACTTAAGTTTTGAATTTTGAAAGGGAGAGAAAAAAAAAACAAAAAAACTCCCATGTAATAAAATCGATTTTCAAGGATAAATAAGCAATAAATTTTGAATTTTGAAAGGGAGAAAAAAACAAAAAAACAAAAAATGTAATAAAATCGATTTTCAAGGATAAATAAGCAATAAATTTTGAATTGTTTGCGATATTTCGGGTTTCAGTTATAATACAGAATGAAACCTGCACTAACAGCCACCTTAATTAAGCGGTCGCTTGAACTAGCGGTCATTTTTTCCTGTAATCGATTGATTTTTTTTATAAAACATGTGACTCACTTTTCAGGAAAAAAGCGACCAATAGTCAAGCATATTTTTGTGGATTGACTTTTATTAGCTGCTTTCTCAAGCAATTTTGAACTATATTATTATAAGAAACATAAATAAGTTACAACGACGGGTTGCTTCATCAGATTACATCCAATAATGACATTCAGATTCTCTTAACTCACAGGGATTTTCCTTTTATTTTAGAAAACAACAGATGACGTTCATAAATATCTCAGACGTAAACAACCATGCGTTCGTTTCTCGCATTTCACAGCATTTCTGTGAATGGATGATTCATACGTCACTTCTGTGGAAAACAACTATCGGAGCACGCTCAATGCGCGAATCTCATTCAAGGTCATTCGCTACTACTTTTGTCATGACGGCCCTGATGTTGTTTCTTTAAGATGTGAATTGCATCTTCAAGTTTAGTTTGCTTGTTTAGTTCGACGGGAACGGAAAGTGAGTTTCTTAATTGAGAGACGTGAAGGATGGATTTTGATATTGACCGGGAGGCTCAAATACCTCTTATTTTCTCGTAAACATACGTTTTCACGGGAGTCATATACGTCGTATACAGAAAGTTATGTAATGCTCAGGAAAATCAATTTCGTTTTGGGGTCTCCAAACTGTGTCAGGGGACCCCAAAATCGTTTTGGGGTCCCCTGACACCGAAAAAGTTTTGTTTTTTTAAAAGCCCGTCTGACCGTCCTTTGGTTGGTTAGTGATTCCGGGCGCGTCAACAGCTTGTCATTAGTCCCGTAAGTGTAATGCATGTCTTCCTCGGGAGATGGCGGTGATCTTCCTCCGCTGGATGGGCGCCAAGCTACCGTCGGATAGCGGGTTTTCTCCCCAACCAGGACTCTCCCACCAGCGGGGCTCCGCCACAGCCGGGACAAGCTCTAAGCTCCCGACCGGTCTCCCGGAATATGTGGTAGTGTAGTGCAAGTTAGTGTAAGTGTGTAAGGGGAGAGGATAGGACAAGGAAGAGGAAGGAAAGATCAGACGTCCCAGAGACGCTGCAGAGAAATCAGTTGATGCACTGAGCTACCGCTCCCAGTTGTCCGTCTGTCAGTCTGTGAACACAGCTAGCGCCTAAACCACACGTACGATCTTTCCCAAATTGAAGAAACCCCTGTCCATCTGGCTCTAGTTGAAGCTTTGAAATTTGGAAAACATTCTTTTTAAATTTGGGGGTACTTTACATGAAGACCCCGGACAGTTTCAAATTTTTCTTCAAAACGGCTCAATTTTTTTCTTTAAATATCTTGTAAGAATAGAGTAAAACAGACTTATAAAGGTGGCAAAGGACCGATTTTCACGGAGAAGTCCGAATTTTCGAACATTGCATAAGTATGAAATTCTTTCGGCGTCTTCCTACAACTATAAAATTGAAAACACACACTTTTCCTTCAAATGAAATTTGTTGCACATAAAAAGTACATTCATTAAATTATATAGTCTTTTTCGAAAATTTTAGTACTTTTCGTGCAATGGATTGTGAAATATTTGCAATTTTAAAAAATAACAAAGGCAAGATTTTCTCAAAAACTGCACCAAATTTTTTCTTTAAATTTTTGGTACCGTAGGTACCGAATGCACCCTATTCGATAACAAAACGCCATTTTACTCTATGCTATTATTTTTTCAAAAAATACAAAAATTTTTTTTTACTTGTCTCTCACGCCGGTAGTATTTACATTAGAGGCAATTTTTTCACATTATTAAATTTACGACTACATGTGCTTTAAATAATGTCTAATAACGTTTCTCAAAAACTCAACAGTTTTCCGTTAAGTTGAGCTCAAACTTCCGCATTTTCAGAAACGCTCAAACGCAATTTTCTTAAAAATGGCTCAAAATTGTTTCTTGAATTTTTTCTAGTGGTTAGTTCTAATTACACTGTTTAATATGAAGTTAAGTTCATTTTGGTTTATTCTTTTGTTTGTTTTTTAATGACAAAAATGTAATTTTATTTCAGTATCTCTCACACCGTTAATATGCACATTTCCATCGAACTGTATACATTGTTATATTTGTGAGTGAAAGTGTTTTAAATGACTTTAAATGAAGATTTTTGAAAACTCAGTAGATTCCTGTGAAAAAGAGCTTCAAATTTCGCATTTACAGAAATGCTTAATCGCCATTTTCTTAAAAACGGCTTCAAAATTGTCAATGAAAATTTCTATTTTGGACGAGGTTTTACTCTTCTTTACTATTCTTGAAGGCATTTTTCGATTTTACTATGAATAAACCGAAAGGTTGAGAAATTGTCAAGAAAATGTACTTTCGGTGACGATAGACGGCAACTGGCCAGAAAATCGCGTAAGACCTTAAAGTCAGTCCACACCAAGGAAATTAGAAAATTTTGCTAAAAGAAAGTCTGTGCCATTCTGTAGCACCTCTTGTTCAAATTATATTTTGTCATTTATTCTAATAAAATGTTAAAGAGAATGTACTTAATTTCGTAGCAATTAGAGCAATTGTATTTTATTAACGGTGACAACCTTCACTGAGCGGGCACCTCCAAAAACCTCCCATTTTGCCAGACCCATTATGACAGCTTAAGACACCCTTTTTAAGCTGTCATAATGGGTCTGGCAAAAATGGGAGGTTTTTACGGCACTTGGGGTAAGCTTTATTAATCGGAACAAGACAAGAATGTATGAGAAGTACGTAAGAAACTGAGATACTGGGGAAAATTACATACAGTTTGTGATTGAAACGCACGCACGTGTCTAAGCTCAGAAAGTATGTAATGAAGACTACTGCGACATTATTATCAACGTGTGTCTTTGGAATGCAATTTAATAATAATATTTACCCTACGAGATAGTAAGGGAAACAACTAATTAAAAACACTAGTATATTGAAACATTTTAAACCTAGTTGACGGTTTTCCCTGAAGCTCGTGAATTTTTATTTGGCATCTCCCGAGACATAAGACGCTTGGGTATTTGTCATGATTTGAAACTCATGTTAATATTTTAGTTTAGTGAAAAGTCATGTTAATATTCAGTAGTATTTTCTGCATTTCAATGAATAAGATAATCTTAAGGTAATTCTTATAACTATGTCCGAGTAACACGACGCGACGCAACGCAACGCAACAGTACAGAATGTCGTAACGTCATTGCAGATGCGTCGATACATAATATGTAGTGTTTTGGAATTGCACTGTAATCTCACTCAAGTAGTGCTGGAGATCACAAATAAAAATATGTCACATTTGAAATGAATGGTGCTACAACGTTGCGCAGACTACCTCATATTATTTTAAATGGTTATATAAAATCAATAGCGGTACCAAAAACCTGCACTACCAAAAATCTCTCATGCAACAATTAATTTATCTTATTTATGATATTTCACTATGCATTCCAGTTTTCTTTATTCATGTCAAGTTAAAAATGAACATGAAAATAGTTGCCCACCTGATATTTGCTGTACCGCTACTAAATTATTATTATTATTATTATTATTATTATTATTATTATTATTATTATTATTATTATTATTATTATTATTATTATTATTATTATTATTATTATATTTTGATTATTAAGGTTTATAGACGCTTCAACTTCTATGTGTCCATGTCAGTTTATTTTGAGAATAGTATGCACTGGGACTGTGCCAAACTAAAATATTTAAAAGACAATGTAAAATGTTAACAAACTTAAATACGAACGCGGCCAATAAAAACTCGGTAAAAATAAGCATTAGAGGAACCAGATACACACTTTGAAATCTTCCAAGTAAAAGCCCTATTAACTGACATTATCCTCCTCTCAGGTATGATTGTAGTACATTCCGTTTTCTCGTAAAAAGGTGAGGAGCCTGGAGAAAGGATTACCTAGCATCTCTGCCAGAGAGAAAGCAAATTGATGCCTTCGGCCGCTATCTATTACCTTAGAGAAGCAGGAGAGCATGCTCCACGGTAAGATGCGTCTCGTAATTATCGCAAGTAGGGGATCACCGCGGTGAAGCTATCCGTGGGGGAAATGGCAGTGACCAAGGCATGTGCCACTACAAAGATTACATTACTCGAACTACCAACATTCTTATATAGGTATGCACAGAGGAAATCAAATATTTACATTCGAAAATCTTTGAGACTTCCAAAAGCTTCATTTAACATTATATCAAACATTTATGACCACAAATTCTATAAATAGTAAAATCCACCTTCAATGTGAATATTAACGAATGAGATACAAAAGTGTTTTTGTGAGTGATTTCACGTTCAGAAAAATACACTTCCGTATTTGTCTAGGACCGAGGAACGAAAGTTTTCTATTAAAATTTGGTGAAAAACGCTTCGTTTCTGCAGATTAGTTTCTTGACAATATCTCTTCTACGACATACAGAAGGTTGAGCTAACAGTAAGTCGCAGTTCTCAAGATAGTTCTAATCGTATTCTACCCTAGCAAGAAACTAGTGGTGCTGCAAGAGCGCATACTTTCTCGCATAATTTCTAACTTTTGCCATTTGCGAAAATTCAGAGAGTGCAACGAAAATGAGACCTGCAACATTCTTTTAGGCGTTCATTGTTCTATTCATGACAAAAATTGAAGAAAAAATCAGCGCAGTTTTTGCAAAAATGTATAATTTTATAAATTGCACTAAGTTCAATCAGAAATTACGTGCAAACTACGTCTTTTTTCAGAAAATTGTACGTGATATTTTTTAAGAGCTGATTTTTTTAAAAAGATTTTGTTGACAAAACTTTTTCATTAATCCACATTTGGAATGTTATTATAAATATTTTCAATATATCACATTTGGAATGTTTACCTTCAATCAATTCTTTCCAATTTTCGAAAATACAACGAGTTCACCAGAATTGTGACAAGAACAAGTTTTTACCGGCTTTTGATGAATACGAGAAGAACATTTAAAGCAAAAATTTGGAGACTTTATGAGAAAAATTGGTTTATAAATTTAATACTTGTTTATATTTTATGAAAAATTACGCGAAAACAACTCATTCTTGAAGAAGTGTATTTAAACTTATTCCAAGATCTGTAACTAAAGAAATTTCATGGAGCAAAAATCTATCTTCAATTGTAGTTGTTGGAAGACACCGAAAAAAATTTGAAATTTTGCAATTTACGAAAAATCAGAGATTGCAAGATGTAAGTAAGGAATATAACTCATAGATTCTTTGGGGCCTTAGAAGAGACATCAAGCGGCCTGGTCGCTCCACTTCCAAGTCTCTCGCGATTGATGCCGTTCCAGGAAATATATGTGTTGCGGGTTGCGTGACAGCGCCAAGTACGTTTCAAATAAAACTAGTGATGCTGTAAAACAGCATGTACTTTCCTGCCCGTACTTTCACATCAATTAACTCAAAAAGTAGTTAAGTTGTTCATGATATTATATAAAAATCTATCTTAAAGAAACATATTCAAAATCCCTATCTTCATAATTGTAGTTACAAAAAGACGCCGAAAAAATTGAATTTTTGCAATTTAAGAAAAATGAAGGTTGTCAACAATCATGAGACCTAAACTATTCTCTTAAAAATTCTTCACACTATCAAACAACACAATTCAGTCAAAAACGATGAAGCCATTTATTTTTAAAATTGAAAAATGTCCCAGAGGCTTCATATAAAGTACTCCTCAAAATTATAATATCGGTTTCAAATTCCAGGGGCTGCAACATCTGCCAGATCTATTGGGAAATATCAATTTTTGGAGAAAATGAGCTGAATGGTGTAGCCGGTAGCGTTGTTCACACACGGGTGGACAGACAGACAGACAGTCGGAAGGACGGACAGGCAGACAGACGTTTTGCCTTCATTCGATTTTTCGGTATCTAAGACCTACAAAACGTGGATTCTGGCTACACCATGTGTTAGAGGATTTTTTAAAACGTAAGAACTGGATTTATTCACTCTTTCGTTACCAGGACCCTGTTATAAGAGTTTTTCTGCAGGAAATTCACCGTTTTTTCGCGCAACATTACACAACTTTCTCTCTACTTAGGCAGAGAATGGGTCAGAAATGAAGAACACACGATGTACTGTCCTTGGCCCGTTTATTAAGACACTGTACCGGCATTCTCTGGTATTTATCAGAGAAACCAGGGAAAACTACAGACAAAGCAGCCCACCACTGAAACTCCTCCACACAGCGCCGGAATCCGACCTAGCTATCTAGAGATATATGTAAGTTCTTACCAGGGTATCTGTTTCACGTATTCTGATAGACGTTTTCATTTCGTCAGTCCCTAGAAGGGTGTCAGTTGGGACTCGTTCTCTCTGGCCCCTAGTGTAACCCTACCACTAATTGTGCATTCACCAAAACAAAGATAATATTTCACTTTCCAGACCTCTCTCGCACAAAAGTTAACTGCTTAGTTATGGATGCCTTGAAGATCAAAGGAAACAGAACATATTTATAGTGAAGGGAAATAAATATCGATATTATATTATACTAAATGGTAAGATTAACCGATGGATCTGCTTTCAAGAGTACCTGCAAATGCTCCATCAAAATGTGGCGTGGCAATTAAATGAAATCTACGAAGAATGTAACCACAAAGCAGTGAGAGACAGAACAATAAAAAATTCCACTAAAATGAAAAAACTGTGGAAGATATTTCTTTGCCTAAATCAAAGCCCATTCAGGTTGAACTAGAAGATGTTGACTAAACAATTAATGTAAAGGACGTATCAGATATCAAAAGGGGCATCAATTTCCTCTTTTTCGCCAGGACTGAAAACATAGCTGTCCTTTCCATTCCGAAACCGAATCCACACTAAGATAAGACAGTTCCCATATCCAGCTAGTGTGGAAATTCAACACCGTTGGGACTCATACCCTAGGACTTCCGGATCAGAAAGAGTGCAGGGGCAATGGCTGTTGTCCCGAGCCATCTATATCTACCTGAATTTAGAAATATTAATTATAATTGTTTCTATTTAGGAACAATTCCAGATTCCCTTTAACCATAATCTTAATCAATCTTTCATGAATTAGGTTCCATTTTGCCCGTAGAAGCTACGTCAGTTCATGTATACATGGGACTCTCAAACTGACTATACTACATACAATGAGTATTAAAATGCTTGGTTTCTCAATCACGATGTGCTGTTCAATAGTGATGTGCTGCTCATCTGTTCTCTTTATTCCTTTTCTTCTTCTGCTTTATTTTAGGAGATTATTCACTTAATGATTGATTTTAGCAAATTTTAGTCTCAAGTGTATCAGACAAGATACTCTTTGGCATTATTACTAAGAGATTCCACCAATTCTCTGTGATCTTCTTGGGCATTTCTCCCATGGAGAACCGCTATCTTTGTGTATGGGCGCTGCTCAAAACGGGTTACATTCATCTCGCATGGCGGTAGTCAACTGATTTCAGACGCGCTTCAACTGCCTTACTTTCAGACGACAAATGATCAGATAACATTTCTTTTAGAAAAAAATTGTTGTCATGACTTCTGCTCCCAACCCTCGTATGCTATATGATATATCCTGTGGAAACTGGGGCACACATGGGGTGACGACACATTCAATCGTCTCCACTTGCTACAAGCTGAGATGCGGAGGGAGGATATTGCAAAATGACGGGAAGAGAGAGATTACAGGAGGTGCAGCATTTCATATTCGGCATATTATGTGTTTCCATTCGAAGTTTTTTAAAAGTAGTTAAATTCACGTTTTGTCAGAAATCATTTTAAGAAGATTGCGATTAGAAGAACAGTCTACCGATAAGTTTGTTGATGTATTATTACACTTGAACAAAAGAATTAATCAGCAAATACAGTAAGGCGTCGAAAAGTATGTGTATTTTGTAACAGCGCCTGGGTTTTGTTAATTAGATCCTATGGATCACATTTGAACACCTCCAAATGGAGTCAATTTGAACTATACGTAACAGCACGTTAACCTTGAGACAAAGCAGGTAAGGTGTTTGCTGACCGGTGAATTGAAAAGGGTGGATAGAAAGTATGTAAAATATAGGCCATTCGTATCTGACGACATTCTTTCAGAAGATATACACGATGCTATCGAGAACATACCAGTCTTTCGAACTGTAACTTTGAAATTCGACGTGGCGCACACAATCCCGTTTTATCATATAAGAATGTAAAACATTGGTAATATATTGAATAGAAGCGTTTACTATCAAAATAATCTAATTCCATTTACGTACCTTTCACAAGAACCAAATATCTCTTGCCTATAATGCAGTCGGTACATTTTATAAGCGACTAAGTTATATTTGAATTATATCATTTTATGGAATTATGAAGTACCCCCTATACTTATCAAAAGTGCAATTAAGTTAATTTTGGTAGACAGACTAATTTTAATAGACTGAGTTTGATTTGATATAAAATGCCTCAATTGTAACTTTGGTTCATGCAGCACATTTTACATAGTTACTGAGTAAGAATAACACTTGTTAGTTGGATACGCTGGTAAATGATGTCATATGAATCATGGGATGCCCCAAGCACAAGGACTTTCTTTTGCGATCGAATATACAAACAGGAAAAGAAAACTGTGAATGATAGTAGGCAGTAAACGCCAATGATATTTCTGTACCACCTGGATTTCTTTCCAAGAAGTTCACAACAGTCATTTATGGTGCATCATCTGACACCTTGAGTTTGTAAACAATGATTTGCATGATTTTGTATTTTGTATCAAAACACAAGAGAGCGACGTTAGAGACACAGATGTGGGCGCCGGCGATATTATGATTTTTAAATGGTCGACAATGAATGGTGAATTTATTTTCGTAAATCTCTGTCAAAAACTGCACCTAGTAACTCTTCATACTTGATGCATGCGAAGAAACGAAGACGCAGAACGTTTTATCTATTAGAAATGTTTGTTACTTACGCGACTCTCGTTCAAAATTGCGCCGTGTGTACTTCGTATCTGTCCAACGGTGGGGAAGGTGTTCACTGCTTATTTGCAGTACTTGTTTTTGCTCCATCAAAAGTGAAAACGGAAATTAAATTAAAAATCTGAGTATATACAGGACATATATGTTTATCATATATGCTTTTTGATTTTATTATGAAATTTTATTTTACACTTCAAGTACAAAAAAGAATAGTATAGTGTTCAAATGTACCGCAGTCTCCCCTGTAACTCGAATTTCTTGAATAACTTGAATTCATGTTATTACTCTCAATCGTGTATTTATTTCGTAGTAACCCAACTTTGCCGCAGCAATGTACTATTTTACACATGCGAAAAGAACGTTTAAACATTCTGCGCAATAATGCGCAACAGTTACGAATATTTTCAAATCACTGAAAATATGATGGAATCACACCAACAGCACACAAAAGTCGATGCATTTCCAAAATAGTAACGCTGTTGAGCAGAGCAACTAATGTGTCACTGAAAACCATCCAATGAGAATTACACGTCGTAGAGTGTTCCAATGTATCAACCATATGCAAAATTAGACTCTAGACAAATTGAGAAACGTTATATTAAGTAATTGAATGTCATACAAATTAAATTACTCTCTAAATAATAATCATTGACAGTTAAGTTGGAAATTAGTCCCAAAGTTTAAACTTCCGAATGTTCTGTTCTTGGACGCTACAACAAATAGAAATATTCAATTAGTACTCCCTGCACGATATACATACACAACAGGTGTACGCCCAAACGTAATAAGTACCAAAGCGCTGTTTGAGTTCCAGTTGCATCGGCGAGTTACGGAATGCGGTTGCGGCGACGCACAAGACACCGCACGCCGCCATCTTCCCTCCGTGGGAGGCGCCTTTTCCCGAGCAGTGTCTTCCCCCTCCAGCGCCTCCGCGGGGACCTTGAACAGGTTCACATCCCGATGACGTTGGGCGGCCTTGGCGCGCCGCGGTCGGCCGCCGCCGCCGCCGCGCCAGCCCGGGTTCGGGCCGGGCCGCCGGGTCGCTCCGCGCCGCGCCGAGCCAGTGGCAGCGCCGCCCGCCCAGGCCACGCGCCGCCCCGGCGGGAGGAGGGCCGCCCCCCGGCACGCGACTCGCCTTGGATGGCCTCGCCTCATCCCCCTCCGCCTCACCTTTCCACACCTCGCCCAGCCAAGCCGCTCCACGCGCCCAGCCCACCTGCCGCCTCGTCTACCTGTCGACGCCCGAGACCCGACCCGACTCCCCGATGGCCGCTTCTAAGGCACGTAGTTTTTTGGGGGCTGGGCATCGATTCCAAGTGTGTACTTGCCCGGAATGTCAGTTGAAGCCCCTGTAATATTTTAATTGTTTTATTAAAGTTAGCAAGATGGACGTGGTAGAGTAAAAAGGCCCAGTTAAGTTGCAGTTATTCCTGAATTCACTAATATTCTCTGATCATAAACTTTTATTACAACGAGAGACACGGAGAGGATGGCGGCGGCGTTTAGAGCAGTAGTTGTGACAAGCAATCCGGTTATTGGTCCATCGTATTCGTTATATATGAAAATGCAGACTCGCAGGGAATTCCTACGTATACCGCCAGTTCGGGAGCAACATAATATTCCTTTTTCTTGCATTTTTTGAATTTTTGGCTAATGAAGGGCGGCGAAAGGTTGTAGAGTCAACCATTATCGTCAGTGTGAAAATTATAAAACGAATAAACATCGTTATTATAAATTATAATGAAAGTTTCATTAGAAAAAATGATATTAGAATAAGACTATTGAATGTACTTGAAAATTTGAGGGGAAATTCCTCCCCCTCTCGCCCCCTCCCCCCATGAGACGCCCATGACCGCGTCTCACCTTCCCCAGATCCCCCTGCAGGGCACGCGCTGACCGTTCGCTAATCGGGCCATGTGTAATCCACGCTCTCAATAATCCGGCCGCTTCCCGTGCCAATTTTTTCTTTCTAATTTTGGCCGACAGAATAGATGGCGCCTAAGTGATAACACGGTTGTCGCAGCGATGAAACATCAGTCACATACAATCGGCGTTAAGTGACATTAATTGTAATATTTGGATTAATACCTTAAACTACGTGACATAAACAGTATAGATATGTTTACAATATATTCTACAAACGTTTTATGCACTCTCACTAATCTGCCACCTTTATGCAAGGGACGGCCGGATTAGCGAGTCTTCGGTATAATTGTAGTATTCGGTGTTTTGCCCTGAAGAAGGAAAAAAGTTAATCTCATATTGGAATAATCTTAAAATTATTATCATGTTGGTGGATTTTGTCGTCATTGGTCATTTCGTAGAAGTACTCCTTCCACCACTCGCGCGGACGGCAACAACCTGTTTTGTTTGAACGATGAAGAATGAAACAGTAGAAGCAATGCAACACCTTGCAGAATGCCGGGGCGTACGGAGAGCCATACCTGCCGAAAAATGTACGAAGGTACAGTCATACCAACCACCATCGCGACTTAGTTGTGTAAATTTCAGATAATAATTTGGATTTCTCTAAAAATTGTCTACCTTCGCCTTTGTATAATAAGACCACAGGACTGTATAAACATCCCATCCATTTGCGGGAAAAATTCCCGTAAAGCCGTGATGATGTGATACGGGGTCACGCCGACGAAGGTTCACCGTGTGATACAGACCTTACGCGAGCGTCACAAGATCAACTAACGTACCACTTTAGATACACAAAATTTAACGAGGCTTCAACGAGTGACTAAAATGAAAATTCTTTTACTTAGTTTGGTATAGCTGAGGCATGCAGACCATGTGATGTTTTAGAATATTCAGAATTTCAAAGACTAACAAACTTTTAAACAGCATTCGGTAGAATGCTTGTACTTTTACATTAAATAATTTTGAAGAAATAATCTAAAAGCCGCACATAGTTTAAAGAATACGGATGGGGAGGGTATTCAAACTCGAAAAGTTGTTTCCCGGCGGACCTTCAAACGTCATCTTCGCAACCGATAAATAAGTCACGGTGTGCTTATTCTGTAAGCTGCTGTGTGCCTCTGCAGCCCCCGCCATGCTTATGTGATGGCTCAGTTAATCCTCCTCCTCCATCACGTCATGCAGATGAAAACACTCACATAAACACCCAAACGTGCAGCCCGCCGGGCTCCAACCGGCAACCCGTGGCGCTGCCTCGTCGCGCTTCGCGCCCCCTCAACCGTTGCGCCGTGAGGTTCGGACGGACCTGCCAATAGCCGGTGAAAAATCGCCACGACGGCCGCGTTCTAAACGCGCGTTCGATGGCGGCGGGGTGGCGGCGGCGGCAGCGACGGTGGCGGCGGCGGCGGCGGCGGTGGTGGCGGCGGCGGTGGCGGCGGCGGCGGCGGTGGTGGCAGCGGTGGCGGCGACTGTGGTGGCACGGTAGTGGTGGTGGCGTTGGGTCCGGAGTTGGCTTCGACGTGAGGGCCGGCAGGCAGTGGTCAGAGGAAGCCCGCCTACACTTCAAAGTCCATTGGCGGCGGTGGCGGCGGGCAGTGCGTGTTGTAATGACGGGCACACACTTTGAGTGCGGAGGCGGCTCGCGCTGGGGTGAAGTACTGTCACTTTCCCGTTCCGCTCCCTCCCTTCCACGTCGAGGCCCTGCACAGCTCCGGACTGAGTGCTGTCAGATCGAAAGCCGTCTGAGAGGAGACCCGTCCGAAAGATTCCTTTAATCAAGAATACGCTGTATCCCGATGTTGGAATGTTGTTTGAGCAAATTATTACTTCATATATGGAATATCAAAATAGTTTGCATAACAATGCACGCCCATTTTTATATTTGGCGAATTCAGTTAACATTCAAAGGGAAGAGAGCACATCCAAGTGTGAATTTGCATAATGGGGAATTAAGTGACAATAGATTTCTAAAACCATAATTTGAGATAATTAAAATATTTTAGGTTATTCATCTACTTTTCTCGTGAGAGCATACACTTTACTAGTGACGGGCATTATTTTCTTCAACATTCTTCGACTAACTTGTAAAGTTTCAGGAGAAAAAGAATTTAGGATTTCAACATTTTCGTGTATTATGACTTCAAAAATATTAAGTTCTGTGTTGCAGTGGTCATCTTCAAGACAGCATTTTGAATTCCGTTTAATAAATTTTTGGTAAATGAGTAGGTTAACAATATATTTTCTCTAGTTTCTCCAGTTACCCTTGAGTCTCATTCCACCGTATCACATTACCATCATTTTTATTTTCAACCCCCTTTCTTCCACAACATATTCAATTTCACTTTCTAATGAGTCTCGTCCTTGTTCCTAGCATCTCTCGACTAATCATCAAAAAACACCGGTCCTGCAACTGTATTACGTCAGAGACCATGTGAATATATTCGAAAATCTTATGAAATCTCGTTAGAGATAATTAATCTACCCGCTATTCCGCATTCAGTCGGAAAAACTTTCAAATATATTTCTATAATGGCAGTTTCCTGAACATGAATTCGTGGACCTGTAGAGTACAAAAATTAAATTGTTAAAATTTGTCCATAATGATTCAAATATGATATATTGCGCGAAAATTCCCGAAAGTAATTTTTTAAAGTCTTTTGTTTTAAATAGAGGTGTATGAGAAAGAAGTTGAATATGAGCAAATAGTCACGCTGCATTATAGGAAACAGTATAGGAAAAGAAAAATATTGTAAATATTACGATACAATTGACTGCACGATTCATATTCAGGATATTTCAACTGTTTCCACATCCGTGGAGATATATTATTCAACTTTTATTTATAATATTGCATTCGAGGTATCTGACTCACGTTAGAACGGAACTGAGATTCCATAATATATAAATTTCCTGAAAATGACTCAAACTCTTGGCAAAATCGTATGAAAAATATACATAACAGGAATTTACTCAGTTGTTTTAACAATATAACAATTTTTAATAATAACTCCTTTTGTCCTTTATACCTTTCGAATCTGCAGGACGCTCCCGCGGCTGAGTTCACTTAAGGGAAATTGGGCCGGTTATCTGTACCTTGATCACCAGTCTCTTTCCGCGAATCATCGCGTTAAACGAACGCATCTTTCTATACCAACCAAATCGCCAATGTCCCCAAACCGAGGCACTGATGTGGACGCCGGAATATGGCTCGTAAGCCAGAGTCCGGGACATAGACAACACCAGAGTTGCCATCAGGGTATTTACTATCAAAGTTGGACCGAATTACACGTAGGGAATAATGGATGCTTCAAGAGCGCGCAAGCAAGAGGCCGAAGACCCGTTGCGCTGTGCACACCAGGTGTAGTATCATCACACTTAGTAAGCTGGAGAAAGGAATCAAGGAAAGGAACCGGGTTCAGAAGAAATACATTAAAAATATTTGTCTTACGTGGGGCTCGAACCTACATCCTTGGCGTAACGCACATTTGGGAGCAGTCTCCCAAGTCTCAGCACCATTAAGCCAGCAAATACATTAAGTCAGTCCTGCAAGTCATGAGACAATGAGTGGTCATGTACACATGTGCACAGGATTGAAAAACCAGTGGTGAGGAAGATGTGGAAAATTTCAGCTTCACAACGCAACAGAGCTCATTTGACTCCAAATAGTCAAAGTGAGTGAGCAGGCTCAAGAGTGAATATCTGTTTCGTGAGTCAATGGATGAGTTTTAGTGTTTCCAGAATCAGAGCACCTCGTCACAAGAATTCTTCTTCAGACAGAGGCTGAAAACGATCAAGATTGAAGCTAGTATGAAAACCCCGCCGCCTTCGGGATTCGAACCGTACGGTCTCCCTGTCAACGGTGCTTCAGAGGCAACTGAAACATCGCTGCCCGTTCCTTTCTCGTTACTAGGTTAGCTGGATGACCGAGGTGGCTAAGAGCGAGTACCGACTCAGCGCTTCGGTCCGAACGGTCGCGGGTTCGAGTCCCGCCTTGGGCATGGCTGATTGTCCCTTGAATTTGTGTATGTGTTGTCGCGGAGGGCCTCGCGTTCTGCTGACCCCAGATCAGAAGAGCCCGCAAGTGTTTGTCTAGTGTATGGTCGAGTATGCGTCCCTTCGGGACGTAAAGGGCAACCGGCTGTCGGCTGGATAAAAGCCCTAGGGAAAAAAAAGGTTACGGCAACAATGCATGAATATTGCAGCGGCGCTAGCGGCGAGTTTCACATCAAACTGAAGAAGTTCGCAATTGAGACGTTCGACATGATCCAAGAGAGCATACGACTTTGATTCTTTATGCAGATTGCGAGTGCTCAAATGGCCCAAAGCTTCTTCAAACGACCGAGAAAAGGTCTACGACAAGGAACATTGCGGGCAACCGTCGTCGTCTATTTCAGACGATTTCATGTTGATTGTCTACGTGCTTGGTTGAGCAAGGATCGTCATTTAAGTGTCCGTATGATCGCGGGCTTTAAGTAAGTTTCTACTGTGGAATACCCCTACTGGCTTCATAAACGCGTCCTACGCTTGCGATCAGATATCGCGATACCATGAGTTCTGCACCACAACAACCCTCTACCGCACACATCGCTCGCTCTCAGGAAGGTTTTGACCACAAAAGACCTAAAAACACTTCCTCAGCCAAAACACAACCACGACCTCTTTCCGTGCGACTTGTTTTCAAGGTTGAATAGCGCATAGAGAGTCCAAAACGCCCTGAGGATGACGTGCAAAGAGACGTTTTCAAACAATACGAAACTCACTGGACAAGCTGTGGCTCCCAAGATTCTTATTTTGGGGGATAATAGAAATTGATTGAAATTATGTGTCAAATAAAGTTATAATAAGTACACAGTCGCCTACTTTTGAATCAATCTTGTACATTCATTTCTGCAAACTGTTCTGTAACTTTGGTGCTACATGATATTTTTAACAAGCCTTATACCTCTTTTGCCTAGCAGTTCATGTAATATTTCTTTCTCCGTCTCTCCTACTACGGGAAACATTATAGGAAGTTCGGGTCTATTCGCAGCATCCCGTATCAGCGACTTAAGTCGGAATTGCTGATGAGCACATCAGCCGCCCCTAAAGAGGGGAATGATGTGTGGGTGTGGGATGCGTTTGGCCCGCGAATGATCCAACGTTTACGGTAATTTTTCGGCATCCATCTGAAGTTGATCTGAGAAAACCAAAACAATCAGAGCAGCTAGTTTTTAAAATCCGTATCCAGGCTGAAGTCTGCTTCCAACCAACTACGCAGCTGCCATCGACAATCTCCGTCAATACTTGAACCCAGGACTTCCATAAATACTAATCATCAGTAGCTAATTCTTAACTACACAAGCTAAACTTTTTTAAGATGCATCTTCGTAAAATGAACTATTTGATGTAAGGAAGTCTTTTTTCTCTTTCCTTTATTGACAATTTAATTCCCGCTTATTTTATTGTATTCAGTCCCTAAAAATCTTTGAGAGTGCTTGTCTCCTCTACCTTATTGTTAGGGCATTTGAAAATTGTTTCAACGTCGCTAAAGTTTCGCCGGTTTTTGAAAAGCGTGATACGATTCAAGCGTCGCAAACAATCCCTGATAAGCTCGATATCGAGTTCGTTTCGGAGATTTTGTAATTGTTTCTGATATTGAGGGCTTCTTTTTGATGAGTAGAACTACCAGGTCTAAGAGTAGTGTTTTCTCAGAAGAGGTTGTAGTGTCTACAGTATTTACTAGAGTTGTAACCGTACATGTCTTATTTAAATATGGAAGCGCATTGTCTGCGACAAAAGTGTCTCCCAGGTTGTTGTGGGTGCTCACTTCAGTTTTTGAAAACATATTTGGACGAATTTAGGCTTGTTATACGGTAACTTGTTAATTTTATTTCGTAACTATAGGCACTCTCGTAGCCTGTTTACATAAGATGCAAATTGGTGGAAAAGAAATTCGTAAAATATCTCAAATGGAAAGGTTGTGGAAAATTACTGTCTCCCAAATTGTATCATATCTTATCTCCGTTACTAATTTAAATTCTCCACTATACAATACTCGCCTTATACACCAAGACTTTATTACATCTGCACAAAACGTGTCGTAAGGGATCACTGGTGACACAGAATTATTTGTTTCCTATTGTATAGATTATACTGTGCATATTTACGATCCCATTTCTTTCGGGGTTATGAAGAGATCAAACGAGTATTCGATTGTATGCTTTACGAGAAACGTCTTTGCTTTTTTGAGAACAAAAGATCTCCACCGTTCAATTCTTCTATCGCATTGAAGCGATAGGGCAACTTACGTAGGTTCTCGAATAAATATTGATGTACAAACGAAAGAGTGATGTTTGTAAAGTGAACATTTTTCTGTACGTAGATCGCACCATGATGAAATTACTATTAATCCGCTCGTTGTTTTAATTTCTTGACATTATTGGCGTTAGTGTTGCACCACTGCGACTTCGTCTAATATTCTTCACAAAAACTGTTTAATGAAGAATATTTCAACCTACTTCGCGTACGTCTATCACGTATTTTTAAGTATTTTTCAAGTATTTTCGCGAACGTCTATCACGTTCGCAGGGTCAGATGCGAAACCTAAACAGTAAGTAACGTTTCTTAACGAGGTAATATCATGGGAAAAACATTTCATTACTGTTAGCTGTATCAAGAATTTGCGATCAGCAAACCACCAACTGTTTTTCGACTTGCCGAAAAATTAGCATGGAATTGATAGCATACAAAAACAAGGTTTTCTAGAAGAACAGTCTTTACTTTTATGGGAGTCAGTTCATTGTGTTCTGAGATTTTGGTGCAGCACCATAACCAACGGGCATTTAACAGTTGCTAAACGATAATCCCCTTGATCCTCGGTCTATTCAAGAAAAAGGTCACCTATTTTGTCACATACTCAACACTCACCTGATTTCGTACTATGTACTCTTATCGTTTTGAAAATAAAGATATTTCGGCACAGTTGAATGCCTACGTGATATTTCTTGGAAAGCCCTCCAGAACCAATAGCAGCATGTCGTTGCACATGTATAAAGAATGCTTCTTAGAGAGAACGTGCATGTGAGAGTCTGGGTACACTATATAATATGGTGCAACAAACACAGGAAGTCCGCAAATGTAATCACTCTGTCACCAATGTAGAATATTTGTTGCCGATGCTCGATGTTGGCAAAATCTGAGAATTTCTGACGACAGAATAATATGGTCAATCATGATTTCTGTGAAATGGTATTATCATCACTGTTAGGAGCTATTAATAGAAAAAAATATTGTAAATTCGACAAAACCAGAAAAAATATCTCAGTTATTTACGGCCCCAAACGTATACCAAAAGTGTTAAGAGAGAACGCAACGTTCACCCGAATGTTATTAAGTAAAAAGATATGTATATATTACTGGAGAAAAAAGTTACAGTTCATTTTATAATGAACTGTTTTCAACAAATGATGATAAACATGGTCTGAAAAACCTTCGCAAATGTTTCATAAACCCTGTCTTTACCTAGGGTAAACCTTACAACTGTCATAAGTCTTACAGCAAGTCTCCATTTTAAGCCAGCACTAATACATAAAATAGGTGTAAGTAAACAAGCAAAGTTGCTCACTAGAACTTTAACATTTTCTGAACAAATCATTATCCAATGATTCCAATTGCCCTTCTGAAGGGGACTGTATTAAAAACACTACCATAATATCAATAACATCGTAAATAAAATTTAAAACTGGGAAGACGTGGACTGAGAAAAGGAAAAGAAACACTGCGATTGCCACAGTATTGGGCAAAGTGGCACATTGCGGGCGGAAATGATAAGTATATAATAATTACGCATCATATTCGAAATTATTAATATTGCTTTTCAGGCTACGGCAACGTCAATGGTAGAAAGTGCATCTGAAGCTTTGCAGAGCGGGATGTCTCAAGTTCGAGTCCGATGGTGACGGTGAACGACTCCAGCTAACCGAACAGGGCCTGGTTAGGAATTCTATACGTTTCTCTGCTGGGCCCATTCAGTCTTTTCCTCATCCATTCCAAGTGGATGTCGCAGCAGAACCTTAAACAAAGTGTCTCCGAGAAAATGTAGCTTTATTCTTGGGGGAGGGGTACCCAGGGGCGGATCCAGCCGATCATTTGAAGGGGGGAAATCCTTAGTCATCATCGATTTTTGTTAAATAATTAAAATTTTTGTTTTTACGAGAATATTGTATACTATTTTTGTAGTGTGTATATGATACTATACTATATTATTTTTCAATAATTACATAATTCTAACAAATATTTGAATAATTTTACCGAATAAAGGAAGGTACAAACTAAAACGTATTTAATGGTAGAACTTAATGTAAACCCACGAAGCTAAGTACTATCTATTAAAAAATAGTTAAGAAATTAAACGACAATTATACATTAATTACAGAGTTTACACTTAACATATTGGCGTACACCATTTAACAGTTAATATACTTAGATTTAACAAAGCGGGTTGATGTTCTCTGGTAGTTCGTACAAGCGTTTTTATGCACCATCTTAGTTCGAATATTTTCCTTTAAAATCTTTATAAGTTCTTATTAGGACTACTAATTTGTGTTTATTATTTTCATTTTTTCTGAACTGTTCCCATTTATTTTTTTCTCTAGTCCTTTTGAGAGCAAGGCTTCCATGCCCGCCCCTGGATCCGCCACTAGAGGTTACAGTGTTCAAATCTCAGTCGATCCATGTAGAATTTTTGTTCGGTAATGCGGTTTCGCGGCAGGTTTTCTTTCTTGAGGTTCTCTTACTTCTTTGATCCCGGTGAATAAGCTGATAAGTCATAAACAGTTAATTTTACAGAAGAGCAAAAAAACACTTTTAACTGAATTAAATCAGGGATAAATGATATTCAAACGAAGGTGATTTACAAATGAACCTATGTGTGGGTAGATTTTGTTTGAATATCATTAACTCCTGATTTACAGCATTAGATTAAAGTTGTTTTTTACTCCCCTGTAAAATGAAGGTTTTTTTTACTTATCAGCTTATCCACCGAAATCAAAGATTTATCCCTCTCTTATTCCTCTCTTGCCCCACCAATATTTATACCATATCAACATAATTACCAATTAAATAATCTTCTATGTCCAATACGACAACGCATCTCAGGTACTGGGATCAGAATTAAGAATACGCGCGATATTGTTATTCTTTTCATGTCTTCTGTGTGAATATGGTTAATACCTCATTGATGTAAAAACCCTTTAGCATGGATCGGAGATCCAAGATACAGAGAGAAGTGAAGAGACCCCCAAAATAAAATAAGAACATTAACATAATCATATGAATACCCATTTAAATGAGCAGCCACGGGTAAATCGAACTAAAGGAAGGTTATCTAAAACTATGGAGTTGCTTTTGCAAACAGTTTGAAATCCATGGAAAGCGGTGCGATGCGATTCAGACAACATTAGATAGGGCAAGGGACTGGAAATGAAGAAGATAAAAACCTCGTCACACATTTGGTACAATGAGGAAAATAAGTGTGCTAAACGGAAAAGTTTATGTCTTATCAGTTTTTGAGATCTCGAGAGACATGCAATCGACAAAGAAGCCTCTAAGACAGGCGCAAACAATAGAGAACAGAAGTGAAACTTGTGATCTAATAAAAGCATTCCCACAGATTATATTAATTGATATTAGATATTATCTACGGCATATATCGGATAGAAATAATAATAATAATAATAATAATAATAATAATAATAATAATAATAATAATAATAATAATAATAATAATAATAATAATTTCAATCAGCTCAAAATTTATTCTCTATACTAATGACCGGAACTAACTGTAAATGTAACTTCATTATCTGTGCACGTCTTCTAGAATTTAATGAGAAATATAATTATTCAAATTATCGTTTCCATATTGTCGCGGCAATATTTTTCTTTGACGAAGGGCATGATGAGGGATAAGAGCCCAAATTTATTGCTGATTTACCCTTGAAAAAATATTTTATTGCATCAGAGCGAATAGTTCGTTAACAATCCTTGCCAAAAAACGCTCATTTTCTTCATGATTTAAGTAGTATATGACTTAGGGTAGAGATCACAGTATTTTGAACACGTGCACAGAATTCACTTCTCCCCATACCACCTCACACAAAGTTTTTAACTGTTTTTGACGTAAAACAAATAAAAAATTGGAACGTAAACGTATTGCCAAACAATTTTCAAAGCAATATTACAATAAAACAGAGACGAGTAATTGAGGCTCGTAAATCCCCCAGAATAGAATTATATATAACTGCCGAAATGCAAAAAAAAAAAAAAACAAAAAAAAAACAAATAAACTAGAGTGGCAACAGAATAACACAGACTTTCTCGTTTTTTTCTAATTTCCTTGGTGTGCTGGCTTTAAGGTTTCGTCCCATTCTCTGGACAGCTGCCATCTATCGTCGCCCGAAGTACATTTTTTTGACATTTTCTCAACTTTTCGGTTTCTTAATAGTAGAACTTCAAGAATATTACTTCAAGAACATTAGATAAGAGTAAAACCTCGTTCTAAATAGAAATTTTCATTAAAAAATTTGAAACCGTTTTTAAGAAAATGTGCATCTTAACGGCGTAAGACATATTTAAAAAGAAATGAGTAATTATTTAAAAAATAAAAGAATACACGAAAATTAACTTTACGCCATATTAAACAGAGCCGTTACCACTATCCGTTGAAAAAGTTTGATAAAATAATTTGGAGCCATTTTTGGGAAAATGGCGTTTGAGCGTTTCTGAAAATGCGTAATTTTGAGGTAATTTTAACAGAAAACTGAAGTTTTCGAGAAACTTTATATTATATTATTTAAAGCACATGTACCCATAAATACAATAACGTGAAGAAATTGCCTGTAATGTAAATATTGCCGATGTGGTAGACAAATCAAAAACAAGTTTTGTAATTTTTGATAAAACAAAAGAATACAGCAATATGATGTTTACGTCATCGTATAGGGGTTGTTTGGCAATATTTGTACCAAAAACTGTAAGAAGAAATTTAGAGCCTTTTTTTGAGAAAAACTTGTTTTCGTTTTTTTAATTGCAAATATTTCACGCCCTATTGCACGAAAACTACTTAAATAAAAAAAAATTATGAAAGAACTATTTATGGACAATACATTTCATTTGAAGGAAAAATCTCTCTCTTCAATTTTACAGTTGTAGAAAAAATTCAAACTTTGGCAATTCAAAGAAATTCGTTCGATAATGTCTTCGATAATTCAGGGAAAATTGTTGAAATCGGACGTACGCGAACTTTATAAGCGTATTTTACTTCTTTCTTGCAAGAACTTTAAAGAAAAAATGTGGAGCCGTTTTTGATTTATTGATTTTTTCGTGTTTCCGGGCACGTCAAAGGCGTTGGTAATTATTCCCGTTAGTGTAGTGCATGTTTTCTCTCGAGAGATGGCGATGATCTTCCCCGCTGGATGGTGAGATCCGGCGCCGACCTACCATCGGCTAGTGGGGTTTCCCCCTAACCAGGACTCTCCTACCAGCATGGCACCGCCCCAGCCGGGACAAGCTCTAAGCTCCCGACCGGTCTCCCGGAATATGTGCTAGTGTAGTGCATGTTAGTGTAAGTGTATGTGTGTGTAAGGGGATAGTATAGGACAAGGAAGAGGAAGGACAGATCGCGCGCGGTCTGTGGCCCGTTTGTTAGGGTACAGCTCCGGCATTCGCCTGGTGTTGATCGGAGAAACCACGGAAAACAACCGATCAGAGCAGTCGGCCACTAGAATTCTCCTCCAGACAGCGACTGAATTTGACCTAGCCGAAAAGCTAGTGTTGAAAATCCTGCCGCCGTCAGGACTCGAACCTAGGACCTCCTGGTCAGAGGCGCTGCAGTGACATCAGTTGATGCACTGAGCTACCGCTCCCGGTGGAGCCGTTTTTGAGAAAATTTCGAAAATGTTTGGGAGACTTCATGTGAAGTACCCCAAACATTTGAAGAATGTTTTTCAAAATTTCAAAGCTTCAACTAGAGCCAGATAAAAAAGGGGTTTCTTCAATTTTGAAAAAATCGGACGCATGGTTTAGGCTCTACTAATGTTCACAGACGGGCAGACGGAGTTTTAGTTATTAATTTTCTATTCGAAAGGTGGTCAAAAGAGTAACTTAAATATGTGACTGATCAGAAACAACAATATGTCAATATCTCCCCTACATTGATTTTCTATATACCCACGTGTCTCTATGAATTATCTCACTTTTACCGGGCAACATTTACTGAATATTTTCGGAGATTACAAGATGAATTGTCTATGGTAGAAAGACAATGAAGCCATGACCGTCAAACGAATCAATTAAGCCTCATGTAATCCCCCCGTGAACACCTATTGTCCTCAAATTCCACATGGATCCCCCAAGATTGGAAACAGGGTCACAGTGATAAATAACGACTTGTTTAACTACCACGCCGTGACTAGAAAAAACTATCAGCTTCTTCTTTCCGATTTATTTTGTTACGTAAGTCTTCAAGCAATGTTATCCACGTATCCTCTAAACACCGAGTCGAACCGTAGGTGTGAACCTATTGATGCATGTAAGCTACTAAATAAAACGTTAGTTCTAAAAGATCTACCGAGTAAAATGAAGCACTAAAATTTCGTCAATCATTATTTACCTACACCTATTCACACATGAATGATAATTTTGTTGAAATTTGCAAAAATATTGTTTTTTTTAATAGTCCTTTAAACAAAAAACGGTACATCACATAAGATGATCCAATAGAAAAGCATTTGAATAAAACAACATCAACATCATAAGTAGTGAAAGCTATGTCTCTCGATCGTGCGTTGTCTTCCCTTGGCGATAATTCCGATTCGAAGTAGAGCCAGAATCAACCGGCTTTATTTCAATATCTCCGCGAGCTACCTGAAACGACATTGCTAATGACTATACAATGGTTACCAAAGAGTAACTGATCTATCCTCTCAATATTAATATGCTTGCCTTAAGTTATGCATAAGTAACACTTTGAGTTAATACATTTAGAAAATTCTTTGGTCAAAAATAAGAAGTTTTATATTTATACAAAATTCAACATTAAGTGTGTTAGTAAAAACTACGAAACAATTAAAGAAACAAAAAATCGTTCTTTAGGACACTACCACAACTTAAGGAAGTATTGTTCAGAAAAGTGGTGTTCCCTATTTGGTGAAACAGTGACACCACGCACGAAATTTGAAGTATCGTTGAATCTTGGAACTGATGGCAACGAAAAATACCAGTGATGGATATTGGATGTAATTGAGATGGAGAAAAAAAAATAGGGAAGAGACAAGGGCGAAGAAAAATATAAAAAATACACATATAATAGAGAAAAATTATTAGTTCAACGAAATATTACATGCTGTATGTTGTGGCAGTAGAGCAATCAGTATATCAGCGCGAATACTTCGGGGAAAGATATCCTGCTGATTCAATACAGTCACTCGTGTACCTCCACGAGCATAAATATGCAACAAGCGTTTGAGAAGGAGGTAACAGGAAAATATCTTGTTTATTTTCCATTTTTCATTGGAATATTTTTCTCATATTATTGCTATTATTTACTGTAGCCTATTGTCTACAATATTAACAATTAACGTATTTCTGCAATATAAGTCTATTAATGATAAGGTAAAATATTTCCAGTAGAAAAATCAATACTGGTAGAAATATTCATACAATTATTGGTTAGATATTTCATTTTTCGAATTGTTTATATTTTTAATGCTTCCCTAAACATTTTCTGAATCAGCCTGATATCCAATGATTAAACGGAGCTGGAAAATTGAATATTGTATGGCACAGTTACGATCCATTCATTCTCTCTTTCAGCAACGATTCACACATTACGATTATCAGTGGAAGACATCTACGTAGACATTGAGCTGGACAACGTTAATTTAAAGATTCAACTGTCGGGACCTGTTTGTGAAGGTAGTAGTCATACTTTCTGGTATACAAAGTTAATCCTATATAATATATATTATATTTATGGTTTAATACTTCTGATTATTCCTCATATTATTGCAATATCAGAAATAAATCTAGGAGTTTTGTAGTTTCAAATACAAAATCTAAGCATCACTGACATCGAATTGAGAAGCATTTTTTAGAAGTTTATTAAGTTTAGTTTAGTTTAATACAAATATTTTATCAGATCTGTAGGTAACTAATCATACAGATAACATCAATTCAGACATAGAAGTTATAGTGTCAACAATATTACAATGGGTTTCTAGAAACTAACCTCTTTAAATTACACTTACAAAGAGCACATTTAGCAAGTAATTGAAAAGCAAGTCAAAACTGTTAACTGATATATTCCCACAAATAATCGTCAAGCATTTCCTCTAACTACTACACGAATAATAATTTTTATTTATATTTCAGATACAAAAATACGAACGTAACAAACATTTATCAAACATTGGTTTCACTTACATCGGACAATTTGACAATTCTAGAATTTTACTCTTACACTGCAACGTATACGCCGAGCAGGGTAGCCCAGATCCTTCACGCAGATGCGCTTTAACTGAGTTCAAATCGCCGTGAGTTTGAGTCCTGCCTTGGCCCTGGATTTTTGTTCATGTATTCCGGAATGGTGAGCCTCACAAGTACTACGTCTCACCTTTGAACACTTTTTCTTCTTTCATTCCTATGCTGTCTGCGTCATGTATGGGCTTGTGGTATTAGCGGCCAAGTATGCGTTATATTCGGGCTATGGGAACGAATCACGCGGAATGTATCGACGTTGTTTGTTGAGGCACGGTGTGCAATCTTATTCCACTGTGAATCACCCTTGAACACATGACCGGCCCTCCCTTTTCCTTGTTCGGTTAGTTGTGCGAGTGTGGACAAGGCCAGGTACGCGACGTACGGATTTAACCCTCGAGTGGCAGCGCTGGTGCAGAATTGCTACCACTGAAATATTTTTCCGAGTATGTTCGGCGATAGCCCCTCCAGGAAGTCGTGGCCTGTTGTATTCCTCGGCTGACATTCATGGAACACCGCTACCCTCATCAGTAACCAGCTGTCTGCAAGATTGTGGAGTCGGAGCAGTTTAAAGCAGATTTGCACCGTGCTGCCACTTTCTTGCTACGCATTTTACTCTCAAATCACTACAAGTAGGATACGTCCATTAATTTTATCTGCATTTACCTTTCCGAAATGGGTCTTTTCGCCATTCCGAAATGGGTCTTTTCATTATCAACTAGATCTGGGAGAAGAAGGGAATTATTGGAACCTCAGGAAATACAAGAAATATTAGATGAGAATTTCAAATCTAATCATTTGTCAAATGAATCTTTCTCTGAGGGCGAGGTGGATGTACACGTGAATAATGACGATTCACTTTCAGTTATTGACGAAGAAAATATTTCAGATATGGAATATTATCTTTTTCTTTAAAGGAAAGAAAATTCTTTTGTTGGAAGAGATACCGGGACAAAATGGAGGACAACGTCCTTCAAAAAGTCTTCGAAGATTAGTCAAAAGAACATAATAAAAATTTTCCCTGAGCCCAAAGAATGCTGAATCAAAAATATAATTATTTTTTCAGATTACTGATGAAAATGTTAGATGAGATGACATACACCAACATGTACATTCGTAAGAAAAACATGATATGCAATACACACGTGACAAATTTTCGGGAAATACTCCCTAAATGAACTCTGGGCTCTGCTATGCAAATTTTAGTTGATAGGAACGAAGAAAGGTAATCATACTAATGTGAAGGAATTTTGGAACACAGATGATACTGGTATAGACATTTTAAGTGCATGCATGAGTTATGGAAGATTTTCACAATTATTGCGTTCGATCAGATTTGGCCAAAGCAAAATTGATCGTGCGATAAGCGACACGTTTGCTTATATCAGAACTATTTTAAATTCTTTCAAGCCATTCATTACGATTCAGAATGACTTGACTTCAAACAAGAGATTTTCGCAAGTAATTCTAAATATAAATTTTGTAAAAGTGTACAGTTGAATAAATAATGTTCACAAGGAAACAATTAGCCTTCTTTCCGAGAGAAAAGCCGTAGAATAACATTATTTCCAAAAAAACGCAGCTGGTAGCAAATTTGCTCCGCGCTGCTGCTCGCGATCAGAGGCGCTGCCTCTTGAGGGTTAATAAGGCAATAGCCCCGGCGCCACCTAGGTGTGGCTTCGCTCACTTTTGCTTACTTTCACATAGTGTACGCACTTGAAGGAAAAAGCCTTAACAGGACGGGACGTTTGTAGGCACCAGACGGAGCAACATCTAAAAGGGAAAAGGGGGAAAGGAAAGGGATTCATACGTGTACACTGAAATGTACAATTGAATAGTATGTACCAGCTTAAGTGCATAGGACATCAATTGATGACACTTCAGTGCCTCTGACCCGGAGGTCAGGTGGCAAGATTTTTGCCACCAGCTGCATAGCTAGGTCGAGTGCAGACGGAGGAGGAGAATTCTAGCGGCTGACAGCTCTGATCGGTAGTTTTCCAATCAACACCAGATGAATGCCGGACTAGTGACCTAACAAACGGGCCATGGCCCGCGCGCGAACTTTCCTTCCTTTTTTTGGCTTGTCCTCACTCCTTACTTAGAGACACACATTTACATGCACTACACTCTTAGACTTGGGAGCGTATAGCTTGACCTAGCTGGGGCTGAGCCCCGCTGATGAGAGATACCTGGATGAGGGAAATCTCGCAAACCGACGTATAGATCGTCCCCGAATCTCGTCATTCACCTGGGAAGATGACCGCCACCTCCGGCGATAAAACATACACTACACTCACAGGATGATCTCAGCTGTTGTCGCGCCCGGAAACACCAATCAATCAACTCAATGCGTCTTAGTTTTAAGGTTTTACATCCCTTGTCAAAACCAACACACGTTATTTCCAAGTCTGTAACAAATACTGCGGGTCTCGGAAGAGAGGTCACCATCGTCTTGAAGGGAACTAATATTAGCATAAAAGTACAATCAACGCATTTTCTGCAACAGTCGTCAGAAACTGTTTGGAGATGCTCATCTACACCCACACGCTAAGTAGAAAGAGGCAAAGTCAAGGAGTGCATGGCTGTCCCTGCACACAACGCTTTCGGAGCGACCGCGTGGGCTGCGTGGGGGCTGATGTCGCTCGCCGCCGCCTCCGCCGCGCGCGCACCGCACCGCGTGCACCCATGGAATGCGCGCGCCGCTCTTTTTTAACCTCCCGCGCGTCACCCGAATATTTATCTTCATAGGACGCTAATAGCTATTAGTAATATTAAAAACCTCAAATGAGCGAATTGTGCGTGGGAACACGCGGGCGACACATGGGCGCACTAAGCGCCCGGGCCACCGCTCCAATAACTGCACGCATGCCTGCGGCCCGGCCGCGCCAGGTTGACGTCTCCGCGCGTGAATTAGGAAACAAATAATTCTAAATAATTAAATGAATAAATGAATGAATAAATAAATACGCGCGGAGAAAAGTGTGGATAGTGTCACTGCAAGACCCCGTCCCCAGTTTGTTGCACGAGCGGTAGTTTGTAGTGTTCGTTACACCACAGTTTACACGACCTGATGATGTTACCTAAACGGTTGGAAACGCGTTTGGAAATGGTTTTTGTTTTTCGCTTGCAGTTTGCAATTGAGTCATATGTGGCATGAACGAATTCCTATTCGTTTTGAGCGCAGGTGTATGCACCATATGTTTTGACAAGAGGATCATGAAAAATCAGTTTGTCCTTAATTATTCAACAAATGAATTATTTCATGTAAAGTACTTCTTAATCGTTTTTATAAATTATACTATTACTAACTTAATTTTCAAATCGTGTAGTAATGTTTGAATAATCGAATAATTAGAGTTGTGTGTCATCGTTTTCATTCCGGTCTAATCTAAAATAAAAGGATCTGATGAAAGGACGTGAAAAAAATCAGATGTTAGTATGTATTCTCTTAGATACTATTGGATGTAAAGATCAATTTCTCATTTGTTTCTTTACTCTTGTTAAAACACTATTTAGATGAAATTCATTGAGTTAAGTTAAAATAGGTTATTATAAAGTATTATTATTTGACTGCAAAATGCACTTTTAAAAATAATAAATATGACACATAAAAATAATGAATTTAAAATTTTACAGAGTAAATAAAGAACTTCTTTAAAAGCCTTGGCCCCCGACGCATGTGAGACAAGCACTAAATCAATACCCAAGAATTTTCATCTTAATTATTTCGTACTAATTGAAATTTAAAAAATAGAAAATAAGGTCGTAAAATATTAATTCTGTGTCACTTAGGAAGATTGTAAATCAATATCAGCTTTTTACTTCGTTAATTTATCACATTTATCACATTTCGCAAAAATATGCTACAAATGAGATTACAGATATTTTAGTGTATTGAAGATATTAGAAATATTATTCTTAATTCTTCTTATTCTATACCTAGAATAATATTTAACACGAGCTATTTTCTGGTCTCAATAGTTTATAATAGTTTCAACAAAGTATGGGACTTTTGCAAATGTCGAAATTCTCTCCCCAAACAAAGAGATGATGGAAATATGAGAAACGTAGTGAGGGAAAATATTAAAATAAATATTGAAACAATTGAAAAGAAAGTATGGCAATATGGCAGATTTTTTCAGTTTTTCAGAGAGTATTTTAACAATAAAAAAAACAAAAACCAACCACAGAATTTGAAATCATAATTTACTCTGGAGTAAATAATTGTCATTGAATTAACATTTATATTTAAATTGCTCACAATTACATTACAAACGTCTTCTTCGGGACTTCAATGTTAAACGAGAAGAAATAAAAACGCACAAACATATTTTGCATTTTTATATAATCAGTGTTCAATTAAAAAATCATGATGTGTAGTTATGATTATATTGTGAATTCTGTGGCTGTGGACTCATTTCGTTCTTACCAGGAATGAGATTTCAAAATAGCAGTTTAAAAACCATCGAATGTGCAGTATTGATAAAAATGTCTATTTACGGTCAGTATTTCATCTTCAGACAAAAATATCTATTAAAAACTAGTAATCTGAAATAGTGACATTTAAAAAAATATTCAATAACAACACAATTTGTTTACTGGCTGTATCAAAAACAGTTTAATAGATTATAATATTTTGTAAACAATTATTTGTTCAGAGTTCTAAATTGAGCCAGCTAATGTTTCGCTCGCCTATCCATAGATGACGTACGAGATCAGCGGCCTGGAAGTCTGGAATATTAATCTTGGCATATAATCTTTCTATGAACAGTTGTGGAACTCTCTATCCGCATCCATTGGAACTACAGACGCAAGAAATGCAAAAATTCTGTTTACATTGACATGCTAAGAGAAGGACACTAACAAAGGAAGTAGGTTAGGGGAGTGACAATATATCAGACCGGTATTTCATGGTAGAGGGTATGAATTGGGTTCGCAAAAAGCATTCAAGACGGTGAGCACAGTTTTTCATTGATCAAATATGAAGTAGTCTCGAAAACGAAGTTATAAAATAGCTCTGAATGAGTAAACAGCAAGCATAAAATTATTCTTTCCCAAATAAATGTGTTTGTATCTTAAATTAATGATGAGTAATATCTGTATTTCTTTTGTGAATAATATATTCTATTTACATGCATTAAACCTTAAAATGTCAACAGTCAGTCAATATGGATATTGCAAACTCTACATTACCTATAATTTTAGAAAATATTTGTCAGTTTATCCAAAATCACAATAAATGTCTATTCTACGAATTATTTGAAATTTTTTTCCACCTAAAAAGTCGCTATTTCTAATTAATTCAATCATAATGACTCGAGGTAACCGGCATATTAGACAACTTAATAAGAATACATTATCTTGAAGACCTCGATAGAGCAAACTTTAAAGGCAAAAAAATGACAATATCACAGTTCGCAACGTCGATTGCATATTTTAAATGGAATGTCTTGGTATAATTTTGATATTCTCCTAGTTTTGCAACAATTTCTGAAGATGAAAGCGTGCCACTGAAATTGAATTAATTATAGAGTAGGAGCGACAAGATGCAGAATGAGCAATTATTGCTTGCGGCAATATTTGTAGGTTAGAATTAGTGAAATCATAAAATGTCGTCCCTTGTTTTGGTTCTAAACATAAATGTAGCTTCACTATTTGACCACGTAATCTTGAACTCTATTGGGGTGTTATTTGAGAGCACACTTATTTAGTGAACAACACCAATCCCTTCATGTTCTCGCGGTAGTGAATCCTCACATTGAGCAAAAGCGAATATTTCTTATCATGTGTTATCAAAAACGAACGATGCTACATTTATACATAATTCAACTTAGTGTAGTATAACAGCGAGACCGGCTGAGTTGAGCTCAGAGCCACTACTGACGCTCTGCAGCGACTGAGACCAGAAGGTCCAAGGGTTCGGTCTGGAGGAGAATTCTAGCGGCCGGCTGCTCTGGTCTGTAGTTTTCCGTGGTTTCTCCGATCAACACCAGGCGAATGCCGGAGCAATACCCGAACAAACAGCCCACGGACGTCGCGAGATGTTCCCTACCTCTTCTTAGTCCTTTCTTCACCGGTCGGGAGCTTAAAGTTTGTCCTGGCTGGGGCGGTGCCCCGCTGGTGGGAGATATCCGGTTAAGGGAAAAAAACCGCTAGCCGACCGTAGGTCGGCACCGGATCTCGCCACTCAGCGGAGGAAGACCACCGCCACCTCCCGAGAAAAAGGTACTACACTTACGAGAATAATGACCCTAATAGTTGACGCGTCTGGAATCAACAATCAATCATAGGGTTTGAGTGCCGACGGTGAAAGATTTTCGACTCTAGCTGGGTCGAATTCAGCTGCTGTCTGGAAGGGAAATCTAGTGGTCAGCTGCGTTATTTAGAAGTTTTCTGTGGCTTCTCCAATCAATACTTGGCTAATCCCGAATCAGTGCTCTGTCAAATGGGCCATGGACCACGCGCGATCTTTCCGTCAGTTGGTTCTTTCTATTCTACAGGGAAGGAACCTCCAACAGCCCCTGGATGTAAACATTAACTCCACTAACGGGACTAATGACCATAGCCATTGACGAGCTCGAAGACATCAATCAATCAATCAATCATATAAGAGTGAGGATGGTGATTCCTAAGCTGAAGAAAACTTGCACTTATTGCTATTTCCTCCATACGTCAGTTTTCAAACACAGTTTTTAATAACTTTTTTACGTTTAATAAACCGGACACCCTTGAGTAATAAGCTCATAAGTCATAGCTGAAAGTTTGTGTGACGATGCTCGTAACATTAAGCTGGCTTGTCTTCAGTTGGTTTTAAAAGTTCTGCATTCGTAGTGATAACTGTTTCTAATACTGTGGTCAATTCGGAAAGTAATAAATATTAGTGTACTAAAGCCACCTTTCGACTTGCTGTAAAGCTCTCCTAGAGAAAATAAGAGTAATAAGATTACTAACAGGTTACTATCTTAGTGTCCACAGTTCATCAACATAAATTATAATTTGGAACTTGTCCATACTAAGAATGGCTAACCTATTAACAGCTTTTTGTGCGTATGAGCAGATGATTATTTTGTGAAATGTTGTAAATTACTTTCATGTTCTGTTGAAAGTGTGAGTTATATTGATTGCTGAAAAATTGTAGCATTGATGGTAAGAAGTTATAGTAAAATGAATTATCTAGTTTGTTTTCCTAGAAGAGCAGCACAAATCGTGCATTTGGCTTTAAGTTTAGTGAATGGTAAGCTTAACTTCTAAATGTTACTACAGAAAAATAACAAAATACACTTAAGAAGTAGTAATACAACGTAATAATGTTTAATCAATTGCACTATTTAAATTAAATGATTTTACTTTTTAATGAACAATTTTGTGAGTGATAATAAATGTTAGTTTAGATGGTAAGCTTCGGTAAATATTAGCTTAAATGGTAAGTTTAATCCAGCTTGGTAGACAGCTCGGAACCGAGCCTAACAAAGGAGATGAAGTTCAGTTAACAAAACTTCAGCTCTTAGACTAATTATCCGTTTATGAAAGCACGTCGACATCTAGGCAACAGCCTCAAGTAAAAGAGGCAATATTACATAAAATATAATAATTGTATGAAAATGAGAAAAAAGTAATATTTAAGAAAGCAGTTACAAAGAATAAATGGCAAAATTGGGAATAAATAAATATTATGTTGTTACCCTGTTATTATTTATTACTGATTAAGAATTGTTTATCGTTACAAAACCTAGGAAATGAAGAAATCACAATAGTGAATACTGTTGCAAAAGATAAGGATTCAATTAATTTCCACTTTGTTCATTTACTTATCGATGATTCTGGAAATCTGTCAAAAGATCACTTCAGAAGAGTTGAGACGAACAATTAAACACTTCAGCAATTGTAGGAAGAGATGTAACTGACAGTAAAGAGAGACACTTTCAAAATCAGTCTGCGATAGTGATATTCATCAGGCTAAAAAGAGAATTTGACACCATGAAACCTAGAAAATATATATGAAAGAGGTGAAGGTTAACATGGGATATGCCAATGAAACTGTCAATGGCAAGGAAGTGCCGAAAAATTGGAGAAACATGTTCAGAAAAATGTCGCATTAAATGCTCAAGGAAAATTACTGCAGAAGAACAAAAATAAATAAATGAAACATTTTAACATTTGGGTGACTATCAAGTCAAACATAATTTCATTGTAAACAGCACAAGACGGTAAATTCTAAATCATGTGTGATTTGATTTGATTTATTTGGTCAAAAAACAGTAAAAACTCTATATGACGTATGGGAGAGAAGATCATTTGCGAGTTATTGAAAAACTATTTGCAACGGTAAACGAACTGCAGATTTGATTCTTCTGCATTGCTAACAATACAGTAACTCACCCTCAGCTCTACTCCTACCACTACAAGCAAACGGAGAGCTCCACAAGACGTGAAGCTACATTTATCTTACACTCGAACAGGTAGTCTTAGGGGTAACAATTCTACTTTCTATCTGCAAAAGAGTAAAATCTCAGTAAAAAAGAGCAAAACGTTTTATGAATACTTTAGGTGCTGGGACAAACGATTCTAATCTGCAGGGGGGACCAGGGCGTTCTGGGAGTTTCGTTCGTTTAAAAAATAAATAAATGCTGATTAATACACTATACATTTTACAGCTTCATTAAATTAAATATATTATACAATTAGTAATTTATTTATCATTAAAGAATTTTTGTAAGATACGATTCAAATTAGATGTTTACAAAATAAGAAAACCATCCAGCCACCTGCCATGTGAGAGGTGCCTACAGTAATGTTAGATACCCAAGAACAAGGTGAAAATTCTAAAACAATGTAACACGTTCCTGTACGTAACACTGTCAAATAACTGCTAATCGTATATGGCATTAAAGAACACCATCTTCTTCGATAATCTTGGTATATAAAGAACTTTGTTAATGTGTATACGTATATACGACGTTATTGCAGAATTTGTGAAGATGGTTTTTGTTAAAATATTTAATTTTTGCTGTTGTAAGACGATATTTTTTATTTTGTTCTTGAGCAGTGTGCGTGCTACATTAAGGAAAACCATCTGGCGAGTTCTTGTTCAATAGCGTTTTGCTATTGCAGGACACTAGTCTATATTATTAATTTTCAATGTGTAGAAAAATGGTAAGAGAACTGTGCAACCTTCAGCCATGTCTGTGTGGTTTCGTTAGACACTCAATAAATCGGAAAATATAGAAAACAATGAAACGGCCTGGAATTTCACTAACAAATGATGATTAAATTGTTTAATTCCGCATATTCTCATATTGCGCGTGTCGACTGAATTCTATAATTCAGCCATTATTGTTTATGACAACTGACGTCATGCAAAAGCAAGGATTGCATATTCTTCATACCCATTTTAAAATATATTTCAATAACCATTAGTACTTTATTTTACGAAATGGTGAAAAAGAAAACGAACTTAAGGTTGCACCCGAAAGGTCCCTTTCTCGTAGCTAAGAAGTAAAAAACTTGTTCCAGAAGAGCGGACGCAATGGGCAATTATTGTCTCCAGACTTTCATTGTCTCTGCAAATCGAGAGTAATTCATGAGAGAGGCCAAACAATGGTCTATCGTATCTACTCATTTCCAAGGAGCAGAGGTTATCGCAACGTGCGGCGCACGGAGGTGCGGGCGCCGAGGAGCGCGTCCGGTCGGGGGCGGCGGGCGGCGGGCGGCGGGCGGCGGGCGGCGGGCGGCGGGCGGCGGGCGGCGGGCGGCGGGCGGCGGGCGGCGGGCGGCGGGCGGCGGGCGGCGGGCGATGGGCGATGGGCGGCGGGAGAGCAAGGGGAGGCGAGCACGGGCTACGCCGGGCGTCGCTGCGAAGCCTCCGCGGGAAACGCCTCGCGGCGCCGGGGGCAGATTGCTTCAGTCACGCTTTGGGTAATTCTCGCTGGAGACGCCACAATCGCGGGATTACTCACTTTTAGAGCATTCGAACACTTGCGTTCAATGGAAAGGATGCATACCTGAGAATGTTGGCGACAGGAATTGTAAAGAAAAAAAACATTATTCTGTACATAGATGAATTAATTTTATATTCAAAAAGCCCTTAAAATTCCAAATGTGAACGTTTTTTGTATTTTTGAAAATCCAGAGTTTACCTTTCCACCTAAAAATATTCCTACAAAATCCCATACCAGAAGTACTAGGCACCCTTTCCGTAGATCTATTTGTTACGTGAATCACACCTATATGCAAACATTAAAGAAACCATATTACTTTAATCAATCTACATTATGGCAAAAGCAGACAATTTTGTATCAAAATGAAGAAAAAAAATTCTAGGAAAGGCCTCAAGCGAGAAATAATTGGACTGAAATCAGGGTCAATAAAATCAAATTTGTGAAAGCTTCTTACTCATCTAATATAAAAATTTCACAGTAAATAACAAATTTATCGCAAACTTTAACATATTTCAGTATTTAAGAGCCATAATCATGAGTAACAGCAAGAACTGCGTGGAAATACGTAAATTACAATAAAGTAAATATATGTTTGTAGGAAATTATCAAAGAAACAAAGAAACTTATTGTATATGAAAATAAGACTCACCAAAAAAGAAAAAAAACGTGAAATATTCATAAGGCTATGGAGGAAGAAAGAAGGAAGATCGCGCGCGGCCAGTGCCCGTTTGTTAGGCTCCGGCTTGCGCCTGATGTTGATAGGAGAAATCACGAAGAGATCAGCCGGCTGCTAGAATCCTCCTCCAGACAGCGGCTGAATTCGACCTAGCTATATGGCTAGTGTCGAAAATCCTTCCATTGTCAGAACATGAATCTTAGGACCTGTCTTTCAGAATAACTGCACAATGTTCAGACATTACAGTATTTGGAATCAATATAATTCTTACAGAACAATTTGCAAATTCCATTATTCTAATTATCTTATTACCTCATCCGTTCCTTATTACTTCAGTCTCTCTTTCTATGTCAACCATTTTTTATTATTTACGGTGGCATTTACCACGAGATCATAAGCGACTGCTTTTGATTTAACATTAGGAGTATATGTGGACTGAAAGAAGTGATATGGTGATGATGATTGGTGGAAAGGACAAACACAAATACTACCACGCCCGAGGCGGGACTCGATCCCGCGAACCTTCGGCCCGGGATCGCCATGGCACTACAGCCCAAGCAGTCTCGACAACCGGATCGACATATCCATATTATTAATTTTCTAATGCGATCAGAAATTAGAAGTAAATTGTACAACCCATCTATGGTTAAGTTAGATACCCAGGAGCTCGGGGAAATCTGGAAACAATGAAACAGTTTCAATTTTGACTGAAAAAATGCAAATATTTGACTGTGTTATTCAGTATATTATCATACTACGCGTGTCGACTGAATTCTCACCTTCTTACGACACAGCCAACATCATACGAAAGCAAGACTCCAAGTACGAGGCAGTTCGTCGTTATAATATTATTTGCTATTCATGTGTTTGGTTACGGAACAAAAGCTTTTTTTTATATTCCTGGCATAAAAAGAAGCGAAAAAATTTTTTAGAATAATTCACTTATTGTCTGCTATACGAGAGTATATTATTTGATGTTCCTGAGCAGTGGGCGTTCTATTTTTTAAAAACTATTTAGTGTGGTTTCATTTAGCAGAATTGTTGCTTCACGTGACCACTAGTGTGTGAACACTATTTCCTTAAATATATATATATATATATATATATATATATATATATATATATAAGGAAATAGTGTTGATCTAGCTCAAGTTTCTGTGATTTCTATCAATTCTATTTATATTTCACGATTTCAACTTCAAACTACATATTATAATTTTACCAAAAAAAATTCTTTAAACATACCTGCAGTCGTTTTGCAGCCATTTCAATTGCGTTTGTTCATGTTCTGGTCCTTGTTCTGAAACAAAGCACAAAAATCACATAGTTATCTCGACTATTTTATGAACTTCGGACTATTAGGGAAACGGTAATTAGGAAGAAGAAAAATAGCTCTAGATAGTAGCTTGAGCAGAGCCTAGGCTGGGGAGGAAATTAATAAGTTAATAAGTAAACAATGGATAAGTTAATGACTTCTTCGCTGTCCGGGTGACGCCGCGTAGTGGGCTGAGAGGCCTCTCAGCCCACTACGCGGCGTCACCCGGACAGCGAAGAAGTCATCGACTCGAGCCGCGGAAGCCTACGCGTACAATGGATAAGTTAATCAGTATGTATATAAGTCATTATGTAAGACGTAAATAATTAACTAAAACATAAAATAATTACATGAACACATTAGGAGACAAATAGGAGTGTGTCGAGAAGGAAGCGCAGAGATGGAATGTGGACGACCTTTTGTTGCACTTGTTCATTGCAGGTGGTGAGGAGGTCAACGACTAGACGCAAAATACGAGACGTCCACGCCAGGCTATAAATAGTTTAGAGAGAGTTTGGTAGATTAGGTTGTACTAGTCTTCTGACGGGAGATTTTTCCCCTTTCAGGGTTTTTTCCTTAATCGTATCATACGGTGTCTTTACCGCGGCTTTGATGGAGATAGCATTAGGGGTGAATACCACAATTCGAAAGGTTAGGACACAGGTATTGTAATGTTGCATAATAGCGTTGTAGTGTAGGTATTGTAACGACTCAAAGCCTTCTGCCTAGCCACATAGTATAAAGTTATGCAGTTTATGCATGTAAAAGTACCAATTAAATAAAATAGTTTTTATGAACAGTAAAATGTATTATAATAATATATACAAGCCGTGAAGAAATTACAGAAGGTTTCCCGGGTAAAATAACAAGATGAAAAAGAACATGTGCATTGAGTACTGAACACTCAACACTCAAATGAAATCGTCATATATTTTCTTTATCTGACGTTTCGACCATATTATTTTTGACTTCTTGAGAGAAACGTCTGTGATTAATTAACCATATTTACACGTTTTGGACATCGAGTTTAAAATACCGTGAAAACTTATATAAACAGGGCTGTACTTGATATGATACGGGTATAGAATCGACACTTGAGAATATTTCTTTAAAAAATTGCAATTATTAATTATAGTATATTTATTTGGATCATATACATCGGGATATTTGTATATTAATTTGAATCAATCACCAGCCGCATCTACTTGAAACTTATTAAAATGTTCTGTGAACGGTTTTTACTCTTCTTTGACAAAAAAATAGAATAGAGGAAACTATTTAAATTTTAAGATAAAATCTCTCAAAAGAAATAATGCGTGTTTCTTAACTCTGACAAAATGTGCAATAATTCAATATTGAAGCTATGGTTTTATTCCTATAGTAACTTCGAGTACATGGACCAGCTTAATAAAAAGACCAGGAAATAAAACACCACGTGAAGTCACGTGACTTCTGAAGAAAGTGGGTTGAGTATCCTATAAGAAATGCGTACGTGCTATTGGGGTGGTATTTACGCGGCACATACAAATTATTGAAATTGAAACAATTGTTATGTAATTGCACGATGATCGGAGGGAAGTACAATATTTGTTGGTATATACGACGCACCTGATTTTTAAGGTAATTTTGCATTTAACAATAAATTATGCACCTGGAAACTTACCATACTGAATTAATAAATCACCAATTTTCCTTAAATTCGAAACATGTTGACTTATTATTATTATTATTATTATTATTATTATTATTATTATTATTATTATTATTATTATTATTATTATATTTAATAATAATTCAAAAACAAATTAAAATTGCGAAGAACAATAAAGAACGTTATGATAATTATGTCCAAACAAATAACTTGACACTAATCACTTTTTATACATGTCTCATAGAACTAGTACCTACTTCGAAACTAGACATTACACCACTTAGCATTCAAATATTGATGAATTTTTAGAAACACACTGTATCATAAAATCCTTCAAATGCGGTAATTGGATACTGCCTGTACACTACTTAAACAAGTGCTTTATTTGAAGATTTTTCCTAGAATATTTCGAGTTGGCTAAATTGATTAAGAGAGGTTCATGGTATGTGTCCGTACACAAGAAGGCGTAGAAAAATTTGTAATCGATTTGTATGAAGGGAGGTAAAGGAGTAAAAAATCACGATTATTACTTCACAAGATAAGTGTCTATCAATCAAAAAATCCTAATTTCCGCCATTGAACAATGCATACATTCTTATTAAACAAAATTGACAATAAAACTTTTCATTTATTTATCAAATTCATTATTGAATGTTTAAAAAAATCTCTTTCCATGACATGCTGACAAGGTCTCTCTCACCACATCTAATAATTAGGCTTCAAAAATTATATTCAGAAGTCCTACCAAAATCATTTACTAGTAGTTCAAACAAAAAAGAAAAATGTGTTTCGAGCCAACACGAAGGAATCATGGCTACCTGAAAGAAAATAGGATAAGCCAAAAATGTATAATATGTATATGTCATACATTCTTCCATAATATAAAATATTATACGGCTGTAAAATTTACATGCATGTTTTGTTTTGTCTTGCAAATAAAACTGAACCTCGAGGTATGATCACAGCAAATGATAATTGTTTGGCTGTGGATCGTGTAAAAATTAACAATGCAAAAATGTAAATAAGTATCTTCAATCTTCTTTCTTTATATCATTGAACGATAGGTATTAATTTCTATTTTCCACTACACTACCCCAATAAGTAATATCCAGTTATATAGTGTATAATTTATTTTGTCATAGTCACTTTCCGTACAATGAGATAGGGCTTAGTGTGATTATTTCGACTGGTTTGCTGTACGAATTGACAATGTTTAAGAGGTAGAATATCCCTACAAACACGAAAGAAAAAACAGAGAAGAAAACATATTGTTTGTGATTAGACACTTGGAGATGAAGTTTGAAAACCGCAGACAAGGCAAGAACGACTTAAGATTTATTTCAAAGGGGATATTTAAAAAAATTAAAGATATCTTAATATGCTAATAATGATAATATTTTTAAAAAATTAGATGAAGGAAGAATGGCTTTAATTCGATTATATATTACATCTTTTATACCTATCTTTCAATATGTATATTTCAGTTTATAAATAGTTTCAGAATAAAATATGAAAAGCTATTTATTAAACATTTTATTTGCACTACTTTGACTACAAATAATTAGAATTTAAACTACTCTTTAATTTTAGTCTAATTTTAATATTTTTAATCCATGCCAAGGTTTAAATTACTAAATAGCAAATATGCGTAAATTGTGAACACTATTAAAATAATTCAGAAATGATACATAATTTTGAAACATACTTGCAATTTTATAGAAATGTTTTATTTATTCCATACATTTTCAAAGCCCTCTGGAGCAGCCCTTCAGAAAATAGTGCTACTCTGAATCAATTCGTGGGACTGCGTCCAGGTTGCCCAATCAAGAAAATGATCTGGGGACGCAGAAAGTCGCGATTCCGCTAACACTCCACTCAGGGAGTCGCGGGGACAAGGGATGACATCGAGGTATAAAATAAATAAATAAATAAATAAATAAATAAATAAATAAATAAATAAATAAATGTCTTTATTGGTGGCGAGGCTCAGGCTATTTAGCCTGCTCTTCCGCCTGACCACACCACCTGACAGGTATCGGGTGCGACTTCCGGCATTTCCTGGACGAATCGCCAGTTCCTTAATGTGATATAATTATTAGGGAACCTGCAGAGAAAAACTAGATTCCCGGGAGGAATTTAAAGCAATACATCATTTGTGATATTTCCGTTCAAGTGTAAACAGTTTGTACGTGATCTGTACCTATTGATTTTCGATCCTCGGGAATTATGCACTATGAACATACAGCACAGAGAACTAAATTGAGAAAGCTGACATTTCCAGCAATGTTTTTTTGAACATGGGACGTCTTTCCATAAATATATTTATTCCAAATAAAAATGCAGTGTTGATACGCTGTGAAATTTTGCAATAAGAGGGTCAACGCTTCAATGATAGCGTTTTCTACGTTCAAGGACACTTGCGATCGATATCCAGAAAGTTACAGTGCGCTTTTTTCTTCCTGGTTGGTCTATTATTTGGTTTGGTTCTTTAGTTCGGTTTGTTTACTTGTATCACCTCAGTAATATTAATATGTTAACTTACAAACAAGAAAAAGCAAGAAATTATCTAATGTAGCCAAAAAACGCTCGTTGCTATCTTTATTCATAATTCATCTAATTGTAACTACCGTAAAAAGGAGGGAAAGCTTTTCCTAAGCCCAAGAAAACTTGCGGAAATTGTACTTTGTCATATACGGTTTTTAACTGAATTTTACGTTCAACAAAAAAAACAAACAACAACAACAACTTTACCGATACACTTCAGAGTCTCAATATTGTATAGAAATAACTGAATGCAAGACTATCTCCAATAAGATTAGACATACTTATTTCATTAAATTTACTTCAACCGATTTTGTTAACTTATATGGGTGAAAGTTCAGGGTAACAATTTTGGAAATATGCTAATAAAGATGAAACATTAAACGAGATGAATTTTGATATTCACAATTCAAATATATCTTCATAACATTTCATTCAGTAAGACAATTTTATCCCAAGATGAATGATACAAATATATGATATGCTTTCTATTTACATAATAAAATAGACAAATTCGAATGTTTTCGAGTAAAATAAGTAAAATCATAAAAGTGAGTACGAGAGGAAGTGAAAATACAATGGTGTGTAAGGCTAATAATTGGAAAGCAGAGAATATTTCATGAATATTAAATTCACCAAATTTTAATTAAACATTTATGATGAAAATTATGTCTCATGCTTTTGTCGTGTATAACACCCTAAGCATTGAAACTCGACCTTGACAAAAATGGTATAATTCTCTTTAAGTGAATACCAGGGAATTTCTAATGTTTTCTGAAGCGTGTGCACCCGCAGCACGGCACGGCCATTGGCCGCAGTTCCGCCCCCGCATTTTCCGACCAGGTTTCTTTTAAAGCCTAGCCCAGCACCGGGTCTAGGAGACCCTTTCCGGCTGGCAGTGCGATTCTCATCTTCTTCGCCAGATGTTGGTCTCAGTTAACTATATATGAAGTGTCTGGTTTGTAGAACGTGAGATCCTTTTATACGCCACAAGCATGACACGGCCACTGGAGGATCCTAGGGAATAAGGGAAAGGGCCCCTCGAAAATCCCAAGCAACTCAGCCGGGATCGAGCCCGCGCATTGAGGGTTCAGAGGCCAGTATGCTAACCACTCGCCCTCCGAATTCCGAACTCCGACGTCGGAATTTGTTAAGAAAATCAATGCATAAGTCACGATCAGAACTCGTGTGAACTAAAATAGATGGCCTTAATTAAGATATTAACTTAACTAAGTTGAGCGAGATCTTCAAATTCTACATGTGTTCTACTATACTATTTTCACAATCCTATTTCTCTTTATGAAAGTTTATAGGGGAACTTTTAATATTCTTTAGAGAATTTGAACAGGTTAAGAAACGACAGAGCATGCTATTATAATCAACTTTATTTACTTCAATTACATAATAACATTTAACCCTTCAAAAAATTAACCTACTTAATGGTAAAAATGTTAGTACCTTTAAATCAATAAGTAAGAAATAAAACTAAAATATTCATAACCATCAATTTCATACGAGGTTTTGGAAGTTTGGCTTGGTGACCCGTGAAAGTATAGCAGGTTTGCACCCACGATGAATGCCTTATTGTTTCCTGTTGAATGTGTTGTTGCTGTCTTGTTGAATGCCTTGTTGTGTGCAAACCGCAAAGAAGATTGATCAGATTACATAATATTTGGAGAAAATTGGGCACACTGATACTCATTTTTGGACAAGAATAAAAAAAATTAAGAGGAAAAGCGAATCTAATTGACAGAGATTCGGAAGATTCACAAAAAGTATAAAAGAAGCAGTAATAGAAGCTGTATCTCCACAGAAGTGACGCCTACTATCGATGCGCTGCGTCAAATGGGTTCTAGTTCTCAATGGGAGTTTCAAGCGAATAAAACGATGCCGAGAATGTAGTTCGATTTCTATCACATCTAACAGAAAGCGTTCCCTGCTGTGCATCTCGACAGGAAACAATGATTCTCGAAAAGCACACGGGGACACTATCTAACTTGCAAGCCAATATACTCTTGCGAAATTCTACAATGTGCAGTAATATCGCAATATACATTTTGAAATAAAATACTTAAAACGTCACCTTTTGACAAATTTTTGAGAAGTGCATGGTATAACATCAGGAAATATGAAAAATTACGTAATGTTCTTTCTCAGATGTGTATAAAAACGTCATTTGTCGTTTTTATTTTTTTGTCATTTTTCATTAAACGTCATTTGTCGTTATCATTTGTCGACCTGTGGTTAGGCGGAAGAGCAGGCCTAATGGCCTGAGCGTCGCCACTAATAAAGAGAATTTATTATTATTATTATTATTATTATTATTATTATTATTATTATTATTATTATTATTATTATTATTACTATTATACAATTATGTCTCTTGATGTTGTCCCTGGATTGAAGTGACCTTACGGGCTTTTGCCACGTAAAGGCCCTTTCCGATTTTGATTTTGGAGTATGGAGATCATGATCATGATCATCATAATTTGTCCAGGTAAGAAAACCACGTAAGCATAATTTCTAAATATCCGTAGAATTCTTGATCATGCCCAAAATATGAAAGAATAATAAGATACTAATGCAATTTTTAAAATTAAAATAACAATGTTTATTGAAGATATTGGACAGACAATTTTACATTTTTAGTTACGTTAGAATGATTTTTTGGACAATACAAACTAATAACACGCATCAAATGACTGATGAGAGTTTTGCGACTGAAGTCAGAAGTTCAAATGTTGCGGAAAATCTACTAGGTACTGAAAAGAAAAAAGACAATGTCATTTTATAAAAATGACAGTTACAATAGCAATTTATTGATGTTAACAATTTTGGAGTTAGAAACTGATATTCTTTAGAGCGTAGTGACACAAATCTGTTGTGGAAAAAATTAAACATAGTAAATTGTGAAACGATGTATACATGTAGCAATTTCCGTTTACAGCGTATTTGGAATTTTTTATACTTACTTCCGAAGTAAACTTTTCAGCTTCATAAAGCCAAATGGAAACAAATTAATTCGTTTCAACAAGTACACAACAGTAGGTGCATGAAGTCAGAGGCATCTCAAGAGCAGAAAGTAAGAAAAATAAATTTCAATCGAGATAGTGACTCTAGTAATGGCTAAGTCTCTTCAGCATAGATACACTCTTATACCAATAAATAATTGCATCGAAAAGGACCTTACCAATTCTTTTAAAAGATGGGAAGTAAGTTCCGTATGGGAAGATACTCCAGTAATCTTGCCAAATGTTGCGGTAAATCTAGATACTGAAAAAGTGACGGGATGCGTACCCCAGAAAGGGCATGCGCGTCTCGTGGTGTGGCCGGCTCTGTAAGAGCTTCCTGTGGCGGGGATTGGTAACTGTCCCCTCTACCTCTGCTATGATACTATTGTGAGAAATGCTAAATAGTTTAAAAGAAATGCGCTCATCATAATGCGTTCAAGAGAAGCCACATCGTGGGCTTACGCGAGGCTGATTGGCCGCCTCGACGCATCGCGCAACATATCGATACCTGGGCCCGATTACAGTCCCGATATGAGACCCGCTTTACACGCTTTCTTTTTGAAAAACGATCCCGGAGTTTTAGCGAACGCGAGCATGGAGTTTCAGCGCGTCGCTTCTGGGGTTCCAGAACCCACATTGCGCATGCGGCCGTGTGGGAAAATTCCGCAATCTTTCGTAAAAAAGAAGCGTGTAAATCGCGTCCAAGAGCAATCAAAGATGACTCAAATTTCACTTTTTTTTTTATTTTGCATTGTATATTGAATTATTTGATCTTTACTCGGTGGAAAATAGCCTTGTCATCAGCAGATCATATATCATTTTTAACGAAATATCAGAGTGACGTATATATTGGTTATCATCAATTTTTTTCCTGCTTGAAAATTAGAACACAATTCGGATATATATCCTTTTGAACTTAGGTTGTCGGTTCAAATCGATCGGTCAAGCGATACCATTGCACGATCTTGGAAGCAGTGGATACAGCGAGACGCACACCATCAACGGGAAGGGACGGGAAGACGTAGACAAAGTACACAGGGCGATGATAGGACGATCGTTTGAGAGGTTCCGAAGGAGTCTTCGCCTTCCGTTTCGAACATCCAGCAAACAGTTGAACCTGCAATGAACCAACTCGTATCCAGCATCATTCACAGCCGGCCCAGGGCCAGAAATTACTCTCACGCCGACCTTTGCGACCCCAATTTACCACCCACTTATGTAAGCGAAGTTTAGAATGGTGTCATGGCGGGGAATCAGAGACTGACGCACAATTACGAGTTGTTCAGTTCAATCAGCCCCGTCCACTACCGAAAAAAAGTAATTATTCTTTTTAACTCATCTGAGAAGAGGAAACACATTTTTGCTATCTTAAGTGATAATTTTATAAAAGCTGAAAGATAGGCAACTAGATAGAAAATTGAATATAATACATGTAACACGATTATTAATTACTGCTGATTATTTCAAATTATCATATAATTTCATAAATAACGAGTATATTAATGATTAACGTGGTTTTTAGCATTCAATGCAGACTAACGGTATAGGGACTCGGAGAAGCAACGAAACACGATTCTGTGTGGGCAGCAATGAGTTCAGAATTCGTAAGTGGAGATGTCCTAGCTATGGCAAAATGGCCTGGTTTTCTGTCGAGTGCCCCAACCGCCAACGACCATGGGTCATTCGCGATGGAATTGGCTATAACGGGAAGTCAATTTAACGTCCCGTTGCTATTCTGAAAAGATCCTGCAGTCAGTTGCCACACCATACTTCTATTCCCCCTCTGAGGCTCTGCTCCACGTAGACTGCGCCCGATTGATAGACTGCCAACAAGCCACTGACCCCGTCCCATAGCCCGCTGCATCACTCCCCGAATCTCCTTCATAGAAAATGTATTGGCTGAAACGTGTAGCGTTCTATAGGTCTCACCCTCACTGTCTAGTCTTCAGGAACTGTGTGCGCCGTTTCAATGTGTGCGCCGGGTCTGAATTTGGTAGGATGTCATCCTACACTTAAACGAGCCCATGTCCAGCGATGTTTGAGAGGTAGAAGGGGTTACACTACCCACTGAGAACAACACTACGACAATTTACTAAGAAGTAAATATTGTTCATTGCTAGCTGTCTGAGTGCAATTTTTTGTATATGAGTGTAGATGTAGCTGCCCAGAAAACGCTTCAGCATATGTTCTCAATTGAGTTGGTTTATTTACAAAGAGGCAGTTTTTTATTTTTTATATAGAGAACTTTTAGTGTAGGAGTGATCGTCAGTTGGTATCTTCAAAAATTTTTATGTAACACTGATTTAGTTTTGAGACGTTTGGATCTATCAGTGTAAATTACATTTCTTTGGCAAGCTTACATTTTTATTCGTGAATTACTGACAGTCCAAATTTTGGAGTCGTTATAAGTCATCAAGTCGAGATGTAATGAACAACCCCACAAGTGGGGTTCGTTGGCACATGCCTTCACTTTTAGTTTGACACTAGCATGCGGTAGGTTGTCATACTACTTTCGTGAGAGTGTGGAGTAATATATCAACGTAAAAATGAATCATTTGCAATGTTTTATTTACACAAATACATACAAGTTTGGTCTGGCAGAACCGGTCACCGTTTAGCCTTGAAGTACACCCTCACACACTGGCAACTATAGCAATGTTTGTAATTTAAAAATTAAGAAATTAAAAAATTCAGTCTCAAATTGATTTAATCTTTTACCCCTTTTTAATAACAATGCTTCTTTTCATTTTTCGGAACTTTGAGAAGGTAACCTCATTTAATTGTCTGAAATTTCAGGCTGTTTGAACTTGCAAGAGTGACACAAAGCAAAGTTGCAGGTTTAATGTACAAATAAAAAATAAATCTTTAAAAAATAAATGAATAATATCTCTTTAGAAAACTAAACATCACCGGTTGGTAACATAATATTATGGCCCAACCATGTCCGCTAAGTTGAAGTTGTCTTTGTCGTAAGAAGAACGACGAGGGGGACCCTTCCCCTGATACGGGTTCTCTTTCGTGCCATCGCACCCACGAACGGTGTGCTATTGAAGCTATTAAACGAAGGGTGTAGTCGGCCTCAAATATGCCACCCTCTCGTGTCATTCCACGTGCTGCGCGAGAGCCCACACAGTGAGCCCACTGCGTTGCAGTGCAGTGGGCCGAAACACGAAGCCATAGCATTGCCCCTTGCTGGAAATGCCACGGAAATGATTAATTCAGTTCATTTCAATGATGCTTTATTTTATGAAGGGAGGCTCAGACCGTCTAGTCTAGACCGTCTCCGCCTGGCCACGTAAATTTTGCTATGAATTTTTCGCCATCTAGCAGCTAAAGGAACTATCAGTTGGGCAACGAAAGAGGCAATTAGATTTTAGCTCAGAAGCTTCTTTTAGACTTGGTAATTTTTTGGAAAAAAAAGTTTCTACTTTTGAAAATATATCAGAAATGGCACGAAATTTTATTTTATTGAAATGGTAAGTAGTAGAGTAACGACACTAGTAGTGTCCACTGCGTCAGCAATGGCCCCTTCATAAACAAAAAATTGAAAAATAAGAAATGAAGGCTTACGACTGCCTTGAAAATTTCAGAACGAGAAGTTCACGCATATGCTGATGATTCGAGCGACTGTAATTTTTCTTTATTTTATTCACTTATTTTCTATTCAAATGATAAACTGTAGACATCTTATTAATATTAGCATTGTAATAATATAATGACACATTACATTTTTGGTCTTTTTTCGTATCAGACAGGCTCAGGAGATAGAATATCGATTAGTCATCACTTAATCGAGAATATGACCAATACCAAAATTTTGCAATTTTTTATTGCCCCAACTGAAATAAAATCGGGGTTTGGAAATGAATTAATTAAAGAACAAATTATAAATTCTCCATATTTAGGCAAGGATTGAATCGGAAAGAGGTATAATTGCACATTTGGTTTCAAATAACGAATTTAATACAGAAGGTCAAGAATGTTGACAAAACTACTAAAATATTCATAACTGTGGCCACTACTGGTGCTTTTACCCTAGGTTCTTCTTCTTCACTTCAAGGAGTAGGCACATGTGCCTGTTTCGTCTTCAGAATATTCTTCGTTTTCTCCCTTTTCCTCATTATTATTAACATCATTATTATTGCCACCTTTTCTTAGGTCTTCCGACATTTCTTTTTCCAGTGGGCAGATAGAGCATTGCCAGTCGTTCATTCTCCGAATGTGTTGTCTCCGAGAATCTTTTCAATCATATGCTTTAATTGTTTCCTTGAACAGTCCGGCTGATTATTGTGAAGATTTTCAGTATATACAAAATCCCCTGACCGCGTTACGAGCGCTGCGCAGGTTAATCTCAGTGATGGGGTTGCCATCTCATAGCTTTCAAGCCAGTTGGGTGAAGTTACAGGTCACCATCCCTAGGCAGACTGCCTTCATCAGGCTAAGAGTTCTGCCTAAGTGTTAATAAAAATAGCAGCCATGGCATCAAATAAAATGGGAAGGAATAGTTTTATTTCGTGGAGATGGTTAGCATAAACACTGGATGTGTACCACTCGCGCAACTTTTCTTGAACGATAGATTGACGAAATGCGGGCGAAGTGCGGGTATTAGATACAAAGATAGCCACTAGAGTATTTTCAGTAATGCCAACCTTTGGTAGATGAAGGTCAAACCCGCTATGTGTGCGGCAAGGTCATCGCTCTGGGTAGGCAACAGCACGGACAGTAGATAGGAGTTTTAGGTGCCTTCCTTGAAGGTCCTGGAGGTGCCTCAGACATTTCTTTAGATAATGGTAATAAAGCTGAACAGAAGTTCTCGACTATGAAAGCAACTAGCTTTGACTAGCTTCTGTTTCGCGCCAACGAAGTTTTAATGCTGGGAATGTTGTCATCAGTGCTCGCTGCGATCTTTTGCCTTCAGCTGTTTATGGCTCCAGGGAGGGGGAAGCAAGGTCATCGTTCAAGAAAAGGTGCGCGAGTAGTATTGTTGATATTGTGCTAACTAACCGTAATTGAATAGGTGCTAATCAGCTCCAAATAAGATTTTTTAATTAAAAATGGTAATAAATGTGATAAGGAAACTCAAAACAAAGAAAACTCTGGTGGGGGGAAATCAAAAGTTTGGTTGAAGGTTTCAGCTGAAAAGAAGAGAGAAGCAAAATATTTCCTTCCCAATATTACAGAAGAGAATCAAAGAAATACAAAAATATTACTTTCCAACCTTTAACATATTTGAAATCTTAGTTCCACCATCGTTGCACCGATAATACTGAGATTTCTGCGGGAATCTATTTAGACTGTGAAGGACATGTGACACAAAGTTAGGGCTGGAAGGTACGTGGCGATATAGGAACACGAGTGCCAACTAACCCTAGTTCAATCAATCCCCTCCCCTACCGAAAAAAGTATTTATTTTTTATTAACTCATCTGAGAAGGGAAAAGAATTTTTGCTCTTTAAGTGATAATTTTATAAAAGTTGAAAGATAGTAAACTATACAGAAAATTGAATATAATACTTGTAACAAGATTATTAAATGACGGCCCGGTGGCCGAGATTGCTAAGGCAGTAGTGTCGTCGTGATCTCGGACCGAAGGGTCGCGTGTTCGGGTCTGGTCGGGCATGGTTGAATTTGTGTTCTTCCTTTCATTCCTTATCATCCTCATTTCGTTTCACCCTCATAGTTACCATAAAGTTAATGCCAATAGTGGTCGCTAATGACCTAGCTGTTGATGCGACCTTAAATAACAAAAAAAATATTGCTGATTATTTCAAATGTTCATATAATTTCATAAATAATGAGTATATTTATGATTAACGTGGTTTTTACTCCTACCATTCAAGGCAGACTAACGGCGTAGGGGCTTGGAGAGAAGCAACGCCCCACTACCTAAATAGACACTAAATAGTCGCGATTCGATTCCTGCGTAAGCCATGGATGTTTACGGTAGTTTTAGATAAGGAATATATTCATAGTACCTTAGTATCAAATAAATGTCATTACCACCATAATGCATGTACATTATTTTACAACACTTTGCCAGATGACATTAAACGATTAAATTCAATAGAAAAGTTTAAATCCCAAGTGAAATCATTTCTGCTGCATAACTGTTTCTATAGAATTAGAGACTATACTGAGCATCACAAGAAAAGTAACATTAATTTTAACAATGATACATAATGCATTATTTACCATTTGGACTGTATAAATAAGTATAAACAACCTGTAACAACTATTGTACTACAGCTTCCGGGTCAATGACCCCCATCTCGATCAGGTTTTCGTCCAGTTTCCCTTGATCCATTGAGCAAATGCTGAGATGGCCCCTTGTTTTGCTTCTGGACATAAATGTAACTTCATTTTCTGTGCACGTCTTCTAGAATTCAGTGGGAAATACAATTATTCAAATTATCGTTTCCATGTTGTCGCGGCAGGAAGTAATAAGAGCCAAAATTTATTGCTTATTTATCTTTGAAAATAGATTTTATTACATGGGAGTTTTTGTTGTTTTTTTCTCCCTTTCAAAATTCAAAATTTATTGCTTATTTACCCTTGAAAATAGATTTTTTTACATGGGAGTTTTTTGTTTTTTTTCTCCCTTTCAAAATTCAAAATTTATTGCTTGTTTATCCTTGAAAATAGATTTTATTACATGGGAGTTTTTTTCTCCCTTTCAAAAATTCAAAATTTAAGTAGTATGACTTAGTGTAGGGATCACAGAATTTTGAAAATGTGCACACAATTCACTTTTCCCCATAGCACGTCATACGCAGTTTTTAACTGTTGTTTGACGTAAAATAAATAAAAAAATAAATAAAAGCATTTCGGTGACCGGTCATTGTCTACGAGATCTGTGCGCGACCGGTCAGTTTGCATGATTCAGAAAGTGGCTCCCTACACCTCTAATAATGTTTAAAAAATCAGGGAACCACCTCGGACCTACATGTAGTGGTACAGGATCTATATGAAAGAGCTACCTCTGTATTATGTTTGGGGAGCGCGAGTGGGCTCTTAACTGGTGATGCCCTTACCAGGGGAGTGAGAATTCTCACGGGAGACCTTAGTAGTTCCCAAATGAGCCGATTGATAATAACCAGAAATAAGGTTCGGCACAACCAAATAAAATAAAAAGGAACTAACTAATGACCTTAACGACTCCTACTCTAAATCGCTTAGTCATCTGAATTAATTTGCAATATGTGCATTTGTTAAATTTAGGGTGTATCGGGAAGTAGCCTGTGTCGCTGACAACTTGCATTCCATTTCATTGAAAAAAATGAAATTTGCTCAATGATAACTGTAAAACAATTGTTTACATTGCATGAAATCTGCTGCACTGACTCGCCATCTTAATACTGCCTGAAAATTCTTTAGCGTTACTACTTTGCTAGAAAATTATCTTCCCCAGAATGAAATACGACAGAGGTGGGAAACCTCTTCTTATTTGCAAGCTTCATGAGACAACTTTCCAAGAAGTTCACATTTAAATAATAAACATAAAAACAATTCAAATAATTTAATCAAAACAGCTTTTCAACAGGGTTACACAGTGTTAGAGAAAGAATAGCACCTTCTAGCGGCCAGATAACGACTTTCACAGATATTCATCTCTTGGCAGTAACAGCATATGACCAATATTTTTTCACGTATGTGATCCATGCTATACATATGACAATGTAAATAAGACCGCAGGAACCCTCACATCACACTCCAAAATACCACATGCTTTCTAAAGGCCGTAGGTGCCGTGCCCCTCCCCTGGCCTTTAAAACGGAACAAAGGCTCCCAAACTGTAGTAGGCAAATTTCAACAGGTACGTGATGACTTGTAGGGTGTACAAGGACTACTTCCACTGGAAGATTTGGAGAATAAATCTATCACTAATTAATAACACAAATGTTCGAAACTATTCTGGATATTCAAGATATTATTTTATTCGACTTACAAAAAACTATTATTTTATTGTAATGTGTTATTCTTAAGTTGAGTCTCTTCCTCATTCTCATATTTATTATGTGGTTTTAAAAGAATTTTCATAAAATTAAAAATACTTCAATTTATTCAGATAAAAATCTGCGAGGACTTTAATTTAGAACAAATCTGAGGTAATTGATGGATTGATTACAGTTTCCAGGCGCGTCAATTGCCATTACCATTAGCCCCGTATGAGTAGTGCATGTTTTATCGCAGGTGACGGTGATTTTCCCCGATGGCGAGATCCGGCGCCAACCTATAGGTCGGTTTGCGGGATTTCCCCAACTAGGTACTCTGTGTCACTGACAACTTGCATTCCACTTCATCGAAAAAATGAAATTTGCTCAGTGATAACTGTAAAACAATTGTTTACATTGCATGAAATGTAATGCCCCACTAGTGGGGCACCGCTCCAGCCCAGAGAAGCTCTATGTTTCTGAGTGGTCTCCCGACGTGTGGCAGTGCAGTGTGGCAAGTGTGTGCAGTGTGAAGACGTGTTGCAAGTGTGTGTGTGCGTTTGTGAAAGGGAGAAGACAGGGAACAACGCGCACGGTTCGTGAACCGTTTGTTAGGGTACTGCACCGGCATTCGCCTGGCATTCATGGGACAAACCATGGAAAACAACCGACTAGCTCTCTAGCCAGTGTTGAAAATCCTGCCACCATTGGGACTCGAAGGGTAGGCCCTTCCGGCCAGAAGCTCTGCATTGGCATTAGTTGATGCCATTAGGCGCATAAGTAGGACCTGAAAAAATGTATTTTGTAGTTTTGTGAGAGAGGTGCAATGTTTAAATGGTTTCAGAACCTCTGATGCAGAGTTCCCAAATCGTATCATGTAAGATAAGCACATTATTTGTGTTATGGCCGCAACGCCGCCGGGCAGGGCGCTATGGGACGAGTGCGGGGTGTCGATGAAGTGGGTTCCCGCACAAGAGGCACGGCGGTAGTGGGCGAACTGGCGGGCGAGAGTGTGTGTGTGGGTGAATTTGGTTGGTGGGTTGGGTGGGTGGGTGGGCGGGCGGGCGTGGGATATAGTGGATATGTGGATGGGCAGGTGGGTTGGTGGGCAAGGAGTCGGGTGGGTTGGCGTGCAGATGGATTGGCGGGGAGGCGGGCGTGTGTGTGTGGGGGGGGGGCGTGCGTGGGTGGGGAGATGGGTGGGTAGTTAGACGGGTGAGTGAGTTGGCAGGCGCTTCAGTGAGTGTGCAGGCGGGTGATGTGGGTGTAAGGGAGGGTGGTTTGGGGCGGGTGGATTGTTTTTCGGGTGGGTGCACACCGGCTCGCCGAGGGGGTGGGTGAGTGGTCGGGTAGGTGGGTGTCCTCGCGCCGCGGGCGCTGCCTCCGTCGCCGCTGGCGGAGCCGCGAGCGAGCGCCGCGCCGGGCCGCGCCGGGGGCAGCAGCGCAGCGTCAGCGGCGGAGGCGGCGGCGTCGGCGGCGGGCGTGGCAGGGTGCTCGGAAACGGCGCCCGTAAAGCGTGCTTTGGGTCGTTTTATGGCCGGCTAGCAATAGGACGAAGTGAGCCCATTAGGCGTCTGCTGTGCGCCCGCGTCCGCTCCCGCGCCCGCACCCGCGCCCACACCCACGCCCACACTCGCGCCCGCACTCGCGCTCACACCCACACCCCGGCTCCCACCCCCGCCACCACCGCCACCACCGCGGCGCCGGCTCTCATGAAAACTAGCGGGTTCGTTAACGGGTTCCCTCTGGCTGCAGGTGACGCGCAGGCAGTGCAGTGCTACTAAGAAAACTAGGTTTGCACAGGAAGGAAATGACATGGACTTCTTATTTTTAACTAGGAACAATAAATGCACTGATATTTGCACGAGCTTATTGTTTCTACCCGGTAAATATTAATACTCAGGTTTATAAAAGCAGCATTAAATGATAACTTTTTATGATAAATATCGATTCAATCGTAATATCATAGTTTTTTTTCTTAGAAGATGGTTAATTTTTTTCAAAAAGCATCAAACATATTATCTTAACATTCTTCTTGAGGCACTTCACTTTCTCTTTAATTCATTTTGACAATTGTCAGGAAGGAAAACACTACATTGACTACGACGGATTCACAGACAGAAAAATGATAAACATAAGATAAAAAGGTAAATTTTGCAAATATTCAAAATTCACTGACACATGTTTTGAATAAGGAACTAGTTAATTTATTAAAGAACTATTTAGAATTACTAGTAATTTAAATCCGGGGGCCATGAAACGAAAATGTGAAGAGAAAATTATAAACAGTAGTTGAACAACATATGCAGATTGCAACATGTTTGTACTCTCTTCATGGTGAAATCTTGCAATATGAATATATGCTAATGTAGAGTCCGTTTGCTTCGCGAAGTTCGGTTCCTACTCCTATGCGTACGAAATGTATCTTCAACAATTCAGGGATCCTTATCTTTGAAAAACATTTCTTAATATGTTCGATCAGTTTTCATATGTTTACGGCTGAATTTTAATCTAATTTAGAGGGTGATTTAGGACAGATAAAAACGTTCCCACATGTAAATCTGCGCTGCATACAAGACAGTATTCGCAATGACGTATCTTAAATCTGAGCTGATTAATATCCACTACCCCTAGAGCGCGCCACGCGCGCAACAGGGCAAAGCAGTGGTCGGTGCTGTGTTTTCGTATGAAAAGCGTGGAGAGGGAGTAGTCCCAGTCACGAACCTTTCTTTTTCTGATGAAAGCAAACCTACCAATAACATTGCGTTGCCCACCGCGCATTTTCCTCATTTAATTCTCGCAGTGGAGGGGACCCATAAAAAAATTATGCAGTGTTAATGCGGTCTCTTTGGAAACGGCTTTCCGAAAAAAAAGATTTTTGTATGCGAGGTGGGTAGCGAATCAAAATATTTCCTTAAAATCGCGGGCTCATAGAATACACTCGCAATGATCTACTGAAGAGCGTGAATATACGGCCTGGCTTTACAACCTACTCTGCAACGGTCAAGTTGGTAAATAAACACATCAGGCTGATGAGAAAACAATCAAAAGAAATTCTAACAACACTATTGCACATGAAATAACATTATGAATAAAAATACCAAAATAACAGTAATTCTCAATATTATTATGGACGCAAAACCTAAATATGAATACGCATTTCAAACAAAGGACGTGGATAATTGTACTAACATGAAAAGATTCTTGGGAAAAGTTATCGTTAATGGTTCTCGAGTTATTAGCTTACTACTTGGAATGCATGAAACTTCAAGAATTAGAAAATCTAATTTAAAAAAATATCATAAATAATCTTACATTAATATATGATTCTAATGGAATGCACACACTCATTTTTGTTTGTTTTGGTGATGATTTAGAAAATAATACAGATATGGCGTCATGTACTGCAGATCATCTTACAATAATAATATTAATAATTTAATAATAAATGCTTATTACGTCCACAAGCAATTTACATTATAGGACATTTAGAAAGAAGTGAAACTGCATTTACTGTCTTGACAACTTAATCACTGAAAAGAAAAATTCCTTAGGTTACCGCAAAATAAGATATACAGTCAAAGCTAGGGAAGCATACAAGTAATTTCTCTAGTACTTACAAATTAGTAAGATAAGGTTTCACTTAATTTGAGACAACTAATTCGGTGTAAGACCATTTATTTAATCATCTATGTAGAATCCATACACTCAGTCACGTAGAACTTTGATCAGAAACGTGGAAAAAGTTTCCTCGGTCGAAGAAAATACGTTCTGAACTTCGCTACGGGCCGCGCCCTAGGAACAGATGCCAATGTTTGGGCTGTCGTCATTGTCAGGAATTTCAGGCTACATAGCCTGGTCGAATTCAGCCGCTAACTGAAGGAGAATTCTAGGAGCCGGCTGCTCTGATCAGTAGTTTTCCATGGTTTCTGCGGTCAACACTAGGAGCACTTCTCTTAGAAACAGGACTCGGACCACGCACGATCTCTCCTTCCACTTCCTTGTCCCATTCTCACCCTTTACTCACACATACTTTCACTTGTATGCACTACACTATCACATATGTCGCGAGACCAGTCGCGAGACCAGTCAGAAAGCCAGTCGGGAGCTTAGAGCTTCTTCGCCATCTTCGGCGATAAAACATGTACTACACTTAGAGGACTAATGACCTTAGTCGTTGACGCGCCTAGAAACTTTAATGAAACTATCCCAATTCTTTCGGGGCAATTTCACATTCAGTAATGGCTTTGTTTTCGTTGATTTTTTAACTATAGTCAGCATAGATATACTTACTGTAATATTTAAATTGAAATAATGGATTATATTGGAAAGCTGCCCCGTATGGCAAATTTCGATCAAAAATGTTAATCCCTCCTCATACAAAAATAAATTCAAAAGACTGATTGTGGCTTACTTTAGAGTTATCCCTAGATTAATGAGAACGGAGTAATATATAACTCACTTTCTTGGAAGCTTGTAGACGGATCTTGATAGTAATTGATTATGACACTTCAATAGGTATATATTTATTAAAAGATATTTTAATCGATTTGTCAAGTTGTCTTATTTAAAAATGAGGTTTTGACTGCAGTCAGGCGTATCGTCTGCGGATTTATGTAGCTCATCATTGCTATAATTAAAACGGTAATTACCACCATCAGGATAGTAACATTGGTCCAGTCCATTGAGATTAGTAGAAATATTATCTTTGGAGAGGACTGAATAAGAGTTAGTTTTTTTTAATATTATTAAAATATTCGTAAATATAATTTTCCCACTGTCTCTAGTTTGTTCCACACGAGTACTATAAAATTGGGTTTTATAAGAGTTTTCTAGAACAAGTGATTATATGCAGTATGTGATCTGTTGGCAATAGTTAATTTACCCTTGCCAAATTTAATATTATGATTGAGTTTATTTGAAGAACTAGACACAATTTCCATGCTGAGTGTAAATTTTTTTGACCATAACTAACCATATAACACCATATAACTAACAAATTCTAAATTAAAATGGGAAGACTACTAATCACAACATGGATTGTATCAATATTACTATTTTGAAGTTGTGTACTTCGTAATTTGTTCACATCCATTTGAGATAGAAATTGACAGTTCCCAAATTAACGTCAATCTAACCTCCTATGATAATGATCATATCCCGTTAAATAAGATTATTTCGGTGAGTGTCCAATTCTCCAGGCAGGTCCGCAAAGCCTATTAGGTTTAAACAGGACCGAAACCGAAAAGCTAAAGGAAAGCTGCTTGTAATGGAGGATACACGGCCTCTAAGATTGCCTGTTAAAATTACCCCCGTTTTTATGTTCTGCTGAAATGTCTTGTTTTTCATATGGGTGGGATGTGTAGCTTACGTGTTTTTCTATTGAAGCTGTCCTGAGCTTACTGATGTTGGTGTTGAGTCGATGATGTACGCGTCTGATGTGTCGAAGGTAGGACAGAGTTGCGGAGATCAGTAATACTTTTGCGATGTTCAATGTATTGCTTGATAAATTTCACTACTGTTCACTACTGTTCACTACTGTTCACTACTGTTCACTACTGTTCACTACTGTTCACTACTGTTCACTACTGTTCATCAAAAATCGCAGTTTTGTAGTTTGAACCATTTGAAAGATGTCCATATATCATCGGGATATCTGGTAAAAAATTTAAAATGTAAATACTGCACATGGATATTTTAACTTAGTAGGTAAAATTAAATATTTTGAATAAAACATTATTTGGGGGTTTAGAGTTAAGACGGATGATTAATCGAAATTTTCAAGGCGATAGAAAAGTCTGGAATTTTATCGTACGAAGTTTCAAAACCGACTACTGTTCAACTGACTGGATTATATCATAGCACCAAATACAAGCTTGCTGTTCTCTTATATTTTCTGTTTAGGTGGTGTAAACAAAATGAACTCCGTCAGCACATTTCACAAATGCTCAGCTCGTCTGAAAAAAGTACTTTTGCATTCGTTCCTGTATTGTATTTGCAGATACGTGCCATTTTCCAACGAGAATGTTACGAGCTTTCTGTCACAAACGGTCCTTCAGTTTGGCCTTGGGCATGTCGCCGTACGTGCTGTGAATGCAAAATCTAGGCGTGACTCCGCAGCTGGCAACAACTCAGTGATGCGGAAGAGACAGAAAATAAGATGTCATTCTTTCTCAAATCATCCCTCAGCAGAATGGGATGTTAGAGTCCTAATTATATACGACTTTCTTTCCTTCACATCCCCCGTTGTTTTGTCCATATTTAGTCTTTGAATATTTTGTAAGTATTGGACGATTTATGGAAAGAAAACTTCAGAATAATGCACATCTACAATTAAATTTGCATCAAATGTGTTGTGGACACTAAGAAAAAGATTCCCTTTTCAACTAATATATTGGAGAAAACTGTAAATGAAAGTCCAAAAAGGTTTCTTTGTGTAGTTTACGCCATAAGAAACATTCCTTGTGTTCCATAAAGGAATTAAAAATATGGTTGTAAATGTCTAGGACGAATCTTTTCAGTTATCTAAGATAGTACTTTGTACTTCAATTTAATAGGTGTTACGAATTGCTCATGCAATTTTTTTTTTGACTTAATATACCACTTGATGTGAAACTAGGAGAATTTCGTTTGGAGCAGTAGCACACTTACAGAGTTTTGTGTCGGTGGTTTATTATAAATGTTACAAAACCGCCATCTTTCCTACGTGTATTAATTACGAAGAGAATTATGTGTGTGGAAAACAAAGACATTTACACACATTATACTTTGCATACCGTTATAGCTATTTTAAGTATTACATTTTTAGTTTCCTTACTCAAAAGTTATGTCGAAGGTTGTATCAATATCTTCCTCTAATTGTGAAAAACGGAAAATATGTGTTCAAACACATAATTTGTACAAATCATGTAGGCTTAAGACTTATTGTGTAACTTTTCTTCGACATATCGTGTTTTGCTTGTATTTTTTTTGTCACGTAACTGCGCACTCAGGACACTAATTGTGTGTTTATTTCATGATACTATATTGTGTCTGTCCGTTGAACAATATTGTGGCATGTCACTTAGAAACAATTTTAAACTTGCTATTTTTGTTCCAACTCACTCATTCTCGTCTTCAAGAAGTGTATTTTATGTTTACATGGCGACAACGTTTCGTTAGTTCACACAGTTTACTTTATTATCAACTCCTCTGAATCAAAAACAAAAACGCCGTCGCTAGGTATCACCGTAAACTTATCGAGTGCACTTTTAAACGAAGTGTGGAAAATGCGCTCCTCCCCATACACGCATGGAAAGCAACAGGCAACACACTCCACAGCAAAAAACAAAACAAAAACAAAACAAAAAAACGAGCAAGACGTTAAGTGCGAATCGCACTAACCCCCCAACCTGGGAAAGAGTAACGCGGCTCTAGTTGGCCAGTGGGCTCTCGCGAGCCGTCACCTCCGCAGCGTCCACTGCCCGGCGCCCCAGCGGCGTCGCGCTCGCCTCGCCTCGCGCCGCACCGCGTGAGCCACATAATTCCTGGCGCGACAACGGCCGCGCGTGCCTCCATGAAGGACGCTTTGAGAGGACTTCGTAAAGTCCGTTTACCTGTTTCACAAATTAAAAATCGTAATACCTAATCTCGCGCGCGTTCGAGTACAATTTTCGCGGATTCTAAAGCCGCGCGGGCCGCAGCGCATTCCAAGCTGAGTCATCACGGTCCGCCGACGCGCTAGACGGCGGATTTTATGCGTCGCGATGGCCATATAATGGGAGCAAAGTTGTAAAATTTTACGGTCCCTGTGTTACGCCGCCCTGCGACCGCCGCCGCCGCCGCCGCCGCCGCCGCCGCCGCCGCCGCCGCCATGCCCGCCATAGCCGCCACCGCCGCGGGTGCGCAGGCAGCTAGCTCTGCTTCCCCGGGATTCTCTGCCGTCGCCGTCCCCAACCAGAAATTCCACTATGCTGCAGGTTATTCCACTACGCAACCTCGCATGGGCTTTAGGCCCGACTTCCACCTTTTAGCTAAAATGCATTCTTATTTGCATACTTTTACATAGCCTACTTTACAATCATTTTTTTATTATCTTTTAGACCGCTTTACAACATCTTGGTCATATAGCGGCCACTGTGATTTTTAAACTCTAGGGAGAACATGGAAGTACAACATACATGCCCGAGGTAGGATTCGAACCCGCGACCCTTCGAGGCAGTTATGCCCCTTTCTGCCTTAAAGACCTCAGCTATTCAGGCCAGATTTACAATCATTGTTTAATCTAATATAATACAATAAGTGTAATATACTAATTCTATACTATGCTCGGTTACACTAATGCAATATAATAACTCTTAATACTCTCTAAAAGAAATTGTGAACTGATCATAGAATAGACGGCAGCTTCTTTTACGAAACAGCAGCGATAAAAATAATTGGCGGGATTAATTGGCCTAAGATAAGCAGTATTTTTGTTTCTACTTTGTCGCATACAATTTACATAATGTAGAAAAAGTACTGTTATGCTGCTGCAAGATATTGGCGATATGGTGACAGAAAAACTAGTTTTGTGGGTCTCCGATACCATAAAAGAGGATCACTCTTGTTCCTACATGTAGCAGATAACTCCTTCTAACATTGTGTAGTCAGAATCCACGTTTCCTGATTCCTTCACACCGCAGAATTGGTTTACGGCAAAAATGTCTGTCAGCCGGTCTGTGAACAGCTCAAGCGGCTAAGCCGTAAGCAGGATTTTTTCGAAAACTGATATTTCCCGATTGATTTGGCTGATGTTGTGATGATGATGATGATGTCTGAATTTGAAAGTCATGCTGATTTTTGGGGGCATACTTTACATGAAACCTCAAGGACATTTTTAAAATTTTATAAAATGGCTTCAAATTTCTCCTTACTTTTTAGTGAGCAAATCACACTTATAAAAATGGCGCCGATTCGATTTTCGTTGAACTCTGTGAATTATTAAAAATTGCAACATTTTAAAATTGTTTCAACATCTTCCTACAACTACAAATTTGAAGATAGAGATCTTTCTTACGTCATAAGTTCTGTTAAGTTTTTTCAAAAGACTAGTTTCCGCGTAACTATGTGTAAAATGAAGACAATTTGAAAAAAAGGATTTTCTAAAAATCGGCTCTGAATTTTTCTTTATTTTTTGGGAGAGAGTGGGAAGTAACTTACAAAATTGAACTAACTTATAAAATGAATTTTCAAAAATGCCACTTGCAAATGCGACAAAGCATAATAATATTGTGAAGATCATAAGTTGCGTCGTCTAGAAGTTAGACTTACATCACGGGTGCATGGTTTCTAAATACAAGTTTTGTTCATTTTCTCAGAACATGGAAACTTAAATGTGCAGCATTTTTCTACTATTTTATCTGCCCATCTGATGTTCCGTGGAGTGGAACTCGTCAGCATGGCTCGTTGCTATGCTTAAGCAACATTGCCAAGGGGTTCGAACTGCAGAACGGAAGGTCGAAAGTGTATTGGCGTACTGGCTGGGGCAAATGAGCTGCAGCCTGGTTGGGAAGAACCTGACGGCAAATCCTTTACGGAATGTTTAGAAAAGATATTCAATGAAATAATATTCAGCACATACTTTTTCCCCAAGGAATAAATAGCTACGCTCACGTCACTGCCTCTCAGGAACAATGAATGTATCTCTCCCTCGGAGGTTGGAAGTTATCATAGCGTAATTTTACATATTTAACAAACAGATTCAAGCACAGTATAAATTCATTCACAGAGTATTACACAGACTTTACAGTTGTGTAAGTGTTCTGAAACATTTGGACACAGGCAACTTCAATCCTCGATAATTCTGTAGCATATTCCCGTTTGTGTTTGGATACTGCAAAGTCAAGTAAGTCCTTTTCTCCACATATTCTGAAACCTGAATGTACTATGACCATTTGATTCACATTCTTCAAAAACAATCATAAACCTCTGCCGGCCCGGTGGCCGAGATCGCTAAGGCAGTAGTGTCGTAGTGATCTCGGACCGAAGGGTCGCGGGTTCGAGTCCCGCCTCGGGCATGGTTGTATTTGTGTTCGTCCTTTCACCCCTTATCATCAATCACCATATCGTTTCATCCACATAGTTACCATACCGTTAACAGCAATAGTGGTCGCTAATGACCTTAGATGTTGATGCGACCTTAAATAACAACAAAAAAAATCATAAACCTCCGTTTGCCGAAACAAATAAACAAACGGGTACAACTTCAAACACTTATTTTAAATTTGCAAAATGGAGCCATCTCTAAGGGCAAGCAGAAGTGAACAGAGAACATTGATTCAAATTTCTCATTCTCACTGCCGCAGCTCATTAAACGAAGGAAAACTGACAAAAAGGTAGGACGCAAAAGAGCCTAAAAAACAACAGAAACAAAAAGCTCTTTAATAAATTAGCGGAATTGTACAAAGGAGTAACATTTTTCAAAAACAATATTTAAGAAAGAGACTTTTCTTCCATATCCTGTCAAAAGAGCTTTGTACGTCCTGCACGTAGGTGAATTGAATATCTACGCAGACACACAGTGTACAATGAAACAAAAGCCAAAAATCACAAATCAAGGGAAGCTGAATAGTTCCGTCTGTCTGGGCGTGTCCATGCGGTTATTAGTACACGTATGTGCACCGTACCAATCCGGCCGCCTCTCATTGGTGGCTGACATGAATGCAGTTACGCTACGCAGTAGTACGCGCCGGTTTTACTACGCCTCTAATGAGTGAATCGCTTTGGTCGGCAAAGGGGAAATGCAAAGAAAACACCGCTTAGACTGTGCGCAAGTTGTTAATGTCAATTTCTAGGAAGACGATTGCGGCAAATTAATGATGTGTACCTACTTCTACTGCTATGGGAGCCAATTGCGTGGAAGTCGCGAATACGCTTTACAAATACATACAGAGGCACGCAGATAAAACTGTTTACCTGTCCACTTGCATTCTATAAAATTCTAACTGCTAAATCTTCGCCTAAATCATTAGCTATTAATTATCCATTGCTTCTGATAATGATTAGTGAATGGCGAGTTTCCAACGGCAGATTCTCCTAATGATTTTTAATATCTCTATAACAAAATATAATCATTTGTTCTTTAAGATTTCAGAAAATGATAAAATGCTTGAGTTCAACAAAACGTTACAATTAACTTCATAACTGGCTCTCACTCATCTAATCTTACATATCTTTGTATTTCCCTTTGGGAAGTGTTGTTATTGACTTCAAGAATTGGACGATATTATATTAGAGATGATGTTATATAAGTGAGGCACAATATGAGGATTATCTTATACTATGAGTCGATCACTTAGCTATCAAAATGTTTGTTATAATATGCAAATGCAATAATAATTCACATTCTTTGCTATAGGCATCGTAAGACATGTATGAAGCTTTTATTCTCGTTCTAAAAATTACATAATATTTTTGTCAGTTCGATTCGTCATTTCTGAGGCATACATCTGAATGCATTACTTCAATATACCGGAGGAAGATTCATTAAGGACAGAAAACACAGTGTGGGTTATTTGATTCGTTTTGAAATTTCCAAGTACTTGAGCTCTTGTTCATACAAGATATTACACGCGTGCAGCTCTGCATAAATATATATTCTTGTGGTAAGTTCTTCCTATTGTAAGTGTTCTCTGTATCTAGGTGTAGTAAAATCAGAATGCCCCAGCCACAATATACTTTTAATACAACAATGTTATTTTACAGAATATTCATTTTGACAAATTTTATCAACTAATTTTGTCGTGTATTCTAAGGAACAATATTTAATAGGTAACAAAATTTAGATTAATCATAATCCATGAAGAGATCAGTTATATTCATTATGAGGGAAATCAATTTAAAATACTTAGATTATACGATTTAAATCATTTAATGAATGAGATAATCCCCATTCCATATGTAAAAAGTCAACTAATGGAATATACGTTAAAACTTTCAATTTATCCAAAGACAGATTTTTTGTTCCAGCGTCGTTGCGATTTGAAAAGAGAAAATACCCAAATAAAATATTTTTGTGTCGTGGGATTTTAGGAAAAACTTTGCACAAGTGCATGAAGTGGTCACTTACTGAAACAAAAACGCTTCTGAAGATCATGACATAAAATGGTTTTCCAAATCGTAGCACGATCACTGCTCAAGTCCAACAAATAAAATACTCTCATTTAATATAGAAATAAATTGTAATATAAGAAATTAAACTCAGTCTTCACAAATACTGCAATATCATAGTATAGAGTACACAGAGAAAACTCATTTTTACATACCAAAAACATCAAAAGTGTTTCTGTTGCATAACACAATAAGTAAATACCTAATATTTAATGACGGGCGACCTCATCATTGCATCCTCGCTGTTGCATGACCACTGTGCCCTGACTAAGAAAGAGACGCACCCACTACGAGAACACAGTTGGGGTGTGCGGTATGAGTATAAGCGAAATGACATTATCAAATATTTGTATATTTCTCTCTAAATTGCAACTACTTCATTGTTTTTGGATTTTTTATGAGTTCCTGGGTATCTTTCAAAATCACAGACTTCTTTCACAAGACTGGGAGCGGTAAAAATTTCTTTTAATTTCTGCCCGCATTGCAAATTAGTAATATAGATTATTATTATTATTATTTTTTTTTGCGTTCCTAACAAAAATCGTAGACACCTCTGATATGGCCGGAGGCCGCATGTTTCAATATCTGCGCACATAGGAAATTAGTAATATAGATATTACTGCATATTAGGCAGTGATTTGTTATTGGAATTTAAAACATTTATCCTCGAACAATCACTACTTAGGAAACGGTAAATTATAACAATGTATACTATGGAAAAACATATTTTTAGACACAAAAACACACATACACAATAGTTTTTAATTTCCTAAAATATTTGGATATTAGAAACTTAATAAATTGAATTCAAAATTTGGGAAGTTATCTCAGACTTAACTGTTTTTGCTTATAAGTTGTGTTATCGGACGAAATGCTCGGGAAACCCACTGTCTACTCATAGTGTTGCTTCACTTGGAAGAAACAATGTTTGAACGTTCCGAGATGCTGCGCTGCTCTAAGGAGATTTTAATATTGCCGTTCCAATGTCAGACGTTGTCCCCCAAGAAACGAGCAGTAGAATACAAATATAGGTTCATCAATTACACTCACAGAAATATATATAAACTGACAATAATAATAATAATAATAATAATAATAATAATAATAATAATAATAATAATAATAATAATAATAATAACGAAAGAGAGAAATGCAGAAAAACCATCCAAGAGAAAGGAAGAACAAAGTATCAGAGTAAAACGAAAGAAACAAAAAAAAACTATGAGAAAACGAACTAAGCACTCCGTTTATAGCAATATGCATAAATATTTCCTTCATTTATTTAATATGTCCTTCTGCGCAGGAATATTTTCATATGATTAACTATCCACAAGGGACATTCTATACAAGAATTTTATTCATTGGAATATTAAGTACACAATCCTCTTTCACTGCATTTCCATCTAATTAGCCACATTTGGAATTCAGGAAAATAATTTATAATAAAAACTCACAGTACCTGTTTCTCGTAGACTGCTCCTTGCCATCAGGGTCTTATACTGCATATTTCAAACTCTGTTGTAAGATTCAGCCTTTTAGTACGTCTGTTTATCTCTCTTCTTCACTACATACGTCTTCCTGTTTTCAAAAACAAAGTAAGAAACAGGATTATTTTTTAAGCTAATAACTTTTACTCCCTACCAACAAACAGTAGAACCGCACTGTATATTTCTGTTTATGCTCATACACAAGCTCATTCATCATTTTACATAGGTCTCTAATTTCTGCAGCCACTTGCCCATATGCATACTGAACTTTCCATACAGCATCAAGAAAACGTGTACAGATTGATCTTCTCCGCATCGTACATTACAGTTTTTAACAGTTTTTGACGTGAAATAATATTGACAACCATGACAATAATGTACTCTTTATTCATAAAACTGTTAAATATAACTTAAATGATCGGACAGATCATGATGGTGGAATAATAAACACAATAAGTTTTTGGTACAAAACATCAATTTTGAAAATCATATCATCTGAATGAAGGACTCTGCTAGATAATTTCCTCCAATCAGAATTATCAGTAGAGTTTTCGTAATCTGCATATTGGATTAAATGCTCTCATGACAAGTTTATTCTGCGTTAGTATGTGAATATTAAATGTAAGGAAATGCCACAGAAAAAAACATCAATTGTCATCATAGAGTAATTAGATTTCTGCGCAGAAAAATAAAACTTTTTGTGTTTTCTACTTCACACTACAATTTTTTGGGGGGATTTCCCTTCATGCTTGCCAATAAATCTTAAATATAAATTCAGGTACGTCTACAACTAATAAAACTGCTATTTCATATTTTCATTGGAATAAAAACTATTAGGAGAATGAATTAGACAGTATTATTGAAAACATGAACAAATTGCCAGTATCGGGAATTGGTCCCTGATTGCCTACAGACACCGAGAGTTTCATTATTAATTATATATTTCCGTATTATGTTTTCTTGTTATATTTGTAATCCAAAGGTAGAAAATCAGAGCTATGTATTTTGCATGAGATCAATTGATATTGTTGTTGTTGGTGCTAGCTGCGCTACTAGTAGTCCTTGGGTATGACTGTAGCGGTGGTAATATCTGCGAGAAAAGTGGTAGGAGTGTTGCCACTAATTAATAAATGTGTATATTATTTTCCTTTTCTATCTTCAAATAACAATGAAGCGTTGAATTGTTTACTATTGAGTTACTATTATGTTTTATTACGATTCTGTTTTGTATTAGTAATTGTTTGATATTTTACTTTAGAATAAAATCATAAATAATATAATAAATAAAGATTCGTAATAATAAAACTACCAAAATAACAAGCAATTGAGAAAAATATAAAATTTAACATTGAATAGTAATTAGACTTTTGAATAATTGCAGAATTAAATTTGTAAAAGTATTATTTTATATGCATCGAAAACTAACTCGAAAAATTTGTAGTAGTGAACTGTAAATCACACAAAGAAATCAAAGAAACTTCTTCTCAAATACATTTTCTGAAGATAATCGAATCCATCGGCGCTAGACAGTATTTTTTATCAAGAAACAAATGAGTAGATAATACATTAGTAACATGTTAACAGATTAGGTGTCAGAAGGACACACGTACTGTGCTGCTTGTCATATTTTACGAAAGCGAAGAAATTGTAGTACTACGTGAATTGCTAGATGGATTTTTATCCTATTCATGAACTATGAGATACACATAATCACTGAATTTTCCTACAGAGTAATTTCTATTCTCTTCCAGTTGCCTTTTCAATTAGTACATTTTCTTTGTCAACGACTTTTTCAAGATTCAAATTAAACAATGTCCAGAAAAATTCAGAAATATCTTACTTTACGAACTATCATCTCTTATTGAGTCAGATTGAAATTTTTACATTGCGCATTTTATCGAAATATTAGTAAGGTAATCGTGGATCGAATGCCAGCTTAGATATATAGACTAAATTAAGAGAACTGCAAAATCCTCCCTTACAGATTAGTATGCCCACACTGAAATATTTAACGTGAATAAAACCGCACACCAAATAACAAAATCGAATTCTGCATACAAATAAGAGTGAACAATTAATTAACGGTTTCACTTTCTCCCACCTTACTACTCATGATAAGAGATTTGGGGTAATAAACATTTACGTTTTGTTCAGCAAGACAAATTTTCCTACAACGAAGAACATTTAGACTACGTAAATTCGTATGCTATTTGTAAACTACAAATATACACTGACACTGAATTTCCTTAGTGAAAAAGCATTCTATTTTTAAAGTATGAGATCGAACACACAAATAATTTTTCTCTTGTAATAATTGAAGGTTGTAATACTACATTTGATAAAATAATTTCAATTGCGTTTCCTTTGGTACGCAACGTTTAACTTATATTTAAATTATTTCTTGCAAAATCTGTTAAATGTAACCAATATACAAAGTCGTTAGCTTATGTTAGAGCAAGAAGTTGACTTTTTTAAGTTGTTTTCAGAGTAATCAATGAAGTGTTATTCCAAAAATTTATTTAAATGTTCTATCAATTTTTTATTATTATATGGAGAAGCGTGTCTGAAAAAATAAATACGGAAAGAAAGGAAGGTATAAAGGAAAAAACTGATGATAAAAAAAAGGAACAAACTTGAGGAAAATTTGTAGAAGGAATAAAAGAATAATTTGCAATAAATTGTCAGATTGATTTGCAATTTGAAAATAAATTGCAAATCAATCTGACTTGATACATTTTGTGAATTACAAATAATATAATATGTTTGATTTTTTCGAGTTACGAGGTTTCATTGACATCTTAGCATTATCATGATTTCCTAATAATACATTTAAAATCACGTAGTTTTGGATACTGAATTAAAGTAAAAGTTAGAAAAACATTCCAAATAATACTGCAAATATTTTCGTAACAGATGGGGTTGAGTGATGAAATATCACAGCGGCTGGAAAGATTCAGGTTGAATCGCTAAGATTGGAAAACATTGACATCGAACATTAAAATTTGAGGTGTCTTCGTTGATAAATCACACTGCCAGCATTATTTTAAGGTTGTAAAACTGCAATATAATGAATGTCAAATATTTCCTCTTCGCAAGACGTAATACACTGAAGATTACTAGTTACGTCTTTTATTTGTGATAATCGTATTATCATGTGTATTAAGACATGTCATGTTTTCGGTACCTGTAAACATATCTTTAAGGCTGATAGGTAAGGTGAGTGGCTATGAAAAGACTTACCTACTTTTACCTGCAGTTTTGAAGAACAGCTCACCTCAGAGTAGAAATTCGAGACGATGAACTACTGAGAGTAGTTAGGTAAAATAACAACGAAAAATATTTTATAGAATTAATACAATGCATTTATATTGTACATATTTCGAGTCCAGCAGCAATTATTGCACACAAAAAATGAGAGAATGGGGAATTTTTAATTATCCAAGAGAAACAACAGGCAATTTCAGTAATTTAATGTACCAGCTCCAAATATTTTCAAAGAAATACTCTGTGCTATATCTTGTTTCTAAGTCGTTCCTGCGCTAGTACAATAAAAAATATAAAATCTTATTCTTTTTATGTGCCACTCAGTGAATTCTTCAATTAATTGGATGAAGAAGTGGTCTACGAGCTATAAACCATGCACGCTATATTATGCCTGTAATCAGGTTAGAATTATTAGAAAATATTGGTTCACATACAAGGCATGGGAAACACATTGCAATAAACAAAATATTCAACATAAATTGATATTATCTCAATGTCACTAAAAAGGTGTACTTTCAAAATATTCTGACCAACTCACGAGCGCTGGAAAGACAGGACTTACCTAGACATTACAATCCTTGAAAATGCTCTGTGCACTGAGGTTTGTCGTATTCCACTAGCATGGCAAATCTATCCCGCGCGAAGCAGCACGTGAATGGTGTATATACGTAACAATGTTTGGACGGGAGCAAGGCCTTGTGTTCAAAGGGCGGATGGCACGGGGGCGGCGGGAGGCTGGGCGAATGGGCGGGCGCCGTCTCCATCGCCCAGTCAGCAGGGGGCGGATGGGTGGCTAGACGAGGAAGGGGTGGGCAGGAGGCGAACAGGGTAGGTGGACCGGGCCGCCGGCGGGGGGCGGGACCCAGCTAGGGGGCAAAAAGGGAGCAGGGGGCCAGGGGGCCGGGCGGTGGACGATTCACAGGGAAGGGAAGGGTGGGCGCTGGGAGGGGCGGCTGGGCGTGAGGTGGACCGGGTGACGGGGGCGCGGGGGCCGCGGAGAGGCGTGGGGGGGGGGGGCGAGGCATAGGGCGGGCAAAGAGGTATATGAGGGGCGGGCGTGGCCAAAGCCGATTCCTGGGCCCGCATTCTTCACTAGTTGGGAGGGGAGGAAGGTCTGGGGGTCGGTATCAAGGGGGAGGCCATAGGAGGGCATTGTTCGCCACCCGGGCTCCAAAAACCCTGTTGTGCAGCCTGAGAAGGCAGGCAGCCGCGTTGGCTGAGCGCTTTCAGAGGCGGGGCCTACAGGGGGTGGCCGAGAATGAGGGGGAAGTAAGGTGGCATAGGCGGGGTGTGTGGGTTATGTGAGGTGGTTGGTTAAGCAAAATGCGGGTTGACATTTCGAGACCACGTGGAAGTAAGCTCACGAATAGATGTTCCGGCGATAAAGAAGTAATCCAGCTATTCATTTCAGAGTTAACTTTGCTTTACGACCTCAACTTCCTGATATTGTGCCCATGCGATCTGAATTTGAAGGAGTATAGAAACACATCTTCCTTTATAGAACTATGTGACAGAAAACATTTACCTGGAACTGACTATAACTTGTGAGAAACGCACAAAACGATAAATAGACACCGTCAGACTTTCGAAAACGATTTATTATTGGCTCTATTAAAACATGTACTGAGGAAGTTTTAAAAATAGAGGACAAGTTATTTGAAAACCAAGCGGTTAACTAGAAAATAGGGTCATAAAATATTTTTTAGCCAATTCGCCGTACGTTATTTTGAATGCAACTCCACAACTCCTGTTTTCTACCGTTTCTCTTAACAGACGTAACTCAAGTTTCACCTCATATGGGTCATTTTATAGCAACTAGAACACAACCGTAGAAACTTCTTTAATGAGAATGTTTAATCTTTAAAAAACAGGGGAAACAAACACTTTACAAAATGTCAAGCATGTCGAAAATCCCTACACGCGAAATGTTGAAAACTCCATGAAATCATAGATGTTCATTCCCATACCTGCATAATATTTACGAAAGTATAATCCATGCTTAATACAATAAGAATAGTATCAACATTAGTCACAAACTGGTGGCTAGGTACAATCGTGATTTTCTGGCAAAGGTCGATTGTTTTCTTACGAAACCCGGCCGCCAGTAAATTGTAAATATGCTGATTCATTTCATATGCACACGCTCATTCCCAAAGTGTTTGTAACTAGATGACAAATAAAATATCCTTGAACGTTTTTTCTTACGCACAATTACTTCTAAATAATCAATTACTTCTAAATCAATTAAAAAACAAACAATTACTTCTAAATAATGCATTTTAATTGCAATACAAATATAATGATTGGATAGCTCGGATAGGTTTTACGCAGAACACCTCAAGAGTTGCATCATACCAGTGGTGCAACGTATTGCGTCGTGAATTTTACTACATCTGCTTTCAATTGACAATTTCTAAACTCTAAAGATTTGCATCTATCGTTGATAAAACTCAACAAAATATATTATCTCTAACCAAGGATGCACTAGTCATCGCTTTGAAAACGTTCACCTAAACCAGGTTTAAGAACTTCGTAACCAATGTGAGATCTTAGAGAATGTATTCTTCGCTATATTTCCTGTTAATTTGTGTATCAGAGTAGTTGAACAGGAAATTCAACTGGTATTGGTTAAGTGCATTCCCATTATGTTACCATTACACCTTTTGCGCTGATTCGAATTTTTGCAAGATCCGAACGTCTTGCAACAGTTCAAGCGATAGTTTTTCACTCTTCCGTATAGTAATAATGGCATGCGGATTCTTCAAAGTAACTCTCTTACTACAGTCCGTCGACTTTGGCACAATCCACAATCATCCATTTCCATTCGGATCTTGTAGCGCGGCACCATTTTTCCCAAACTGATCATCAAATGTGCGTTCCGAGATTTTTTAAACCGATAATAAAGTTCTAAGATCCAGCACAAACAGTGCGTTCTTTAATGTCACGTCTTCCGCACACGTTCATACACGTTCCGCACACGTTCGCAACAAAATATATTTTCCGTTTCTCCTTAGTTTCAACAGTATCATTACTTGCAATATTGTGTCCCGTGCTAAGAATTAACCGAAAATACCCAGCTTTGTCACGCAAAAGGATGTCACATCACTGTCAAGGTACCATTTCCGAGTCGTCAGATCATTCATTCCCAGATTCGAAATGTTTACACAAATATTATTTATAAATTGTGGAGTTTCCTTTGGTGATTTATTTGGACATCCCTTGACTTTACAATCCAACTTTTTGTTGGAAGTCTTTAGTTGTTTGGAACTTTAGTTGGAAGTCTCGGGACGCTATAGCTGTCCGTAATTGCGAAAGTGTTGCCTGTGCAGGATTTTGTTCACGGACTGACCACTCGATTCAATCCAATGAATGTTCGATGGGATTCGTGTCGCGCGATCTGGGTGACCAAGTCATTCGTTCGTGTGGTCCGGTGACATGGTGCATTGCCATTCTTAAAAATTCCAAAATTGTTTGAGAATATAAATTTCATGAATGGGTGCAAATGGTCTTCAAGTAGCTGAGCAGCCATTTCCAGTCAATGATCGTTTCAGTTGGACCAGAGGACCCAGCCTATTCCATGTAAAAAACAGCTCACACCATTTGGAGCCACAACCAGCTGACACAGTGCCTTATTGACAACTTGGCTACGTGCAGTCTGCGCCACACTCGAACCCTAATCTCACTCACAAATGAAATCGGGACTCGCCTGACCAAGTCACAGTTTTCCAGTCGTCTGGAGTCCAATTGATATGGTCACGAGCCCAGGAGAGGTTCTGCAGGCGATATCCTAGTGTTGGCGAAGGCATTCTAGTCGGTCTTCTGATGCTACAGACCAATGTCAAATTTCGCCTGTTCTAACGGATACGTTCGTCGTACGTCCCATAATGATTTCTGCGATTGTTACACACAGTGTTGCTTGTCAGTTAGAATATACAACTCTACGGAAACGCCACTGCCCTCAGTCTTCAGGGGAAGGCCGTTGGCCACTGCTAGCCCGTGGTGAGAGGTTATCCTTGAAATTAGGTATTCTTGGCTCACTCATGACACTGTGTAGAAGTTCATTCGAGTTTATTAGAATAAAATATTAATTTTTCTAACATTCGATTTCTAGAAATAAAACACATTAATATTACGAATTTTGAGGGTGTTCATGTATAAATATTTAAAAGGAAAAGGTTATGAGAGAGAAGTTGTGGGAATGCTGAAGTGAAAAAGTTTTTAATTACGCGAAGACAGCTTTAGGAAGTGACAATATTGTTTAACAGTGAAGTTGCACTGGTTATGTTTCAGACGATCAAGATCAAATTAAAAAAAACAATACTCTTGTAAACGAACTTGACAATAATTCTTAAGAAGTTTAAAAGAAGGTAAAGTTCGGGAGTAACTAAGAAAAAATGTAAATCATCGCTGTGTCCACAGATTTTTAAAAAAATCTTAATATAGTTTAGTTAATTATCACAATTTTCCACTGATTTGTTAGTATTCGAATGCCAAGAGAAGGCAACATTAGGCATTGAAGGGTATTTAATTGTCTTCGAATTCCTTTTCCACATTTTCATTGATATATTTTGTCAACGACTTCCACGAATTACCCAGATTTTCAATACCAAAAATTAACACAAGCTAGGAACGATAAAGATAAATGTTCACACTATTTTTCACTAAAATAAGAAGAGGATTATTGTGAGAAGTTGTCAACTTTCCCAATATTTGCAAAGTTTAATACAATCTTTGTTCAAAATTGAACGTTCATTTTCAAAGGACTTTTTTTTTAAAAGAATCCGTTACTTGTTTTGTGCAATAGCATAACTTAGTCGTCGTAAATATGAAGATCAGAATAATATTTTGAAAAAGCGGCGGCGGTTGTAAAAAGTTGTTTTTGAAGATTGCCGCCAATAATCTCGCAAATAGGAGCTGGTCCCTAACAATACGGTGGAACAGGAAGTAGGAGTCAGGGAAGCGAAGATTGCGGAAAACCTTATACACTGAAAAATTCAAGTTGCTTTGAAATTAGGACACAACACACACTTCATTCCACAAACTACATCAAGATACCTACCTTGTATCTTAAACCTGTTCGCCGAGCAGGTTATGCTGCATACCGGTGGTGCAAGTAGGGTAGCGAAGTCTTCGCGTGGTATGAAAAGAAAGAAGCCATTTGCAAAAACGAGAATGATGAGCGAGGAGGGTGTTAAAAGAGATGTCAACACCACACTCATATGCTCACCCTAACACACACATTTAATCTTGAGTACGTTACTATGCAAAACTGAAAAGAAAAAAAACTGGTCGGAATTTCTGAGAATTCCTTGCTTCTGTAGCGTCAAATATCGTATCTTCACCACCAATTGTGCCCCTGGGTATCGTTAGTTGTTATTGTTTATATTGTAAATATTACTGTCTTCTACAATTGTTCATGCATGATGAAATGTAATTACAACAAAATTGTATACTATGTATCATAAAAACCCTTGAAAGACATAATAATGTCGAACAAGGAAATAAAAACTATTAAAAAAAAACACCAATTGTGCAACAACACGAACAGGAAGTCATGTCAACATGAATGATTTAATAAAACAATTCCTGGCTTGTATGAATTTGCATTTTATAACCGTTCCTTCGCAGAATTGGGTAGATTGGTTTGCACTCTGCTTTCCAGGGGCGGGGCGACTGAGGCTTGTTTTCCTAAGTTTCAACCATTTTTGGGGTCATTATTCATATCAAGTGCGCCGGATTAGCGGGTAATGTCACATTGAATAGTATATTTATTCTTAGAATTCGATGTGATCCAAAATTTAGTGTTTGTAAACGAATTCCAAAGGTATTAGTTTTTTCCTGGAATCATTGTTTCCCGATGGCATGCCTTATCACGAACTTGAGACCGGTGCATGATTATTTTCTCCGACCCCATCAACTTAAAAACAAGTGATCGTCATCCGAGAAGCCTTTTCGATGTTCTCAAAATTGCCCCACAGGCGTCGCTTCCAATGCTTACTACCAAAACGCAGAGAGGTTTTTTCAAAGTAAATTCTCCATACCACAGACAAAAATAAGAAAAGAACATGCATTCCTCGCAAGGGTAATCCGTTCTTGCAAACAAACTTTTCATGCAAGCCGTCCATTCGATGTTAGTTTAATTTTCGCCAATTATGTTCGTTCTGCGAGGGGCTCCGAGCGTTCTTACAGTGAGACGATGGAGCTGTAGGACGATTTCTTCACCAACGCGAATCTGGCAGAGCAGGAGGGCGAAGGCCGAGAAGAACCCGTTCCTTAGGCTCTTTAGAACATCCCCTTATTCCTCCTTTCATGTTCCTAGGTCAGTAAGCAATGTGCCCTCCCTGATTCCTAGTATAGGTATTTCAGATCAGTTAACAGGAACATCTACTTTCACATAATATAATATCGTTGATGATGCAATTATTACTTCTTGCTTATGACACTAAATTGACTTGATCGTTTCACGATTATAAACTCACAATTAATACAAGCTGATTTGTTCTGCCTTTTTATTCCAAATTATTACAAAAACGCTGAAACGTTCTGTAATGCTCTAAATATTTTCATTAGTGGCTACTATTAAGCGAAATTTTGAGCGAAATACGTAATGTTAATTAACACTACAGCCTTGCTAAGTTTGTCTAATAACTTAAATAAATTTGTCATTAACATTACAACTTTTGAAGCAATATGTTTTTACTATAAGCCCTACTTAATTTGATTTTTTAATTATTTTGTATCAGCATACAGATAATAATTAAGTCTTACCATGAGTTTGGTAACATAACAGTATATTCCCCACCATGTATGCATGTAATGCATGTATTGAGACATTATATTAGTATATTATTAAAATAATAAAATTGCATCAAATATTGGTTTCTATTTCGTTAAAAGTGCTTTAATACTCAAGAAACGCATTTTTTCTAAGAAACTTTACGTACTAGTGGCCTCCGAAAAATGCCAGAGCAGGACGTGCGCCATCAACTTAATTTTTACTTTAAATATAGCAGTGACGTAAGCTTCTGGGAATAAAAGGAGCTGTTTCTTGTTGAGAACAGGAGCCGTTTCTTGAATTTAAGACGCGTGTGGAGGCGCGTCTTGGGGCCGGTCTTCGCCGGCCAACGCAACCGCGGGCGCACAAGAACCGGGCGCCGGGCCATCGCGGCCGTCGGCGGCGCCGCCGCCGCGTCGCGCCGCGTCGCATCGCGGCGCGCCGCGCCGTGCGCCGGCCACGCATATAAATGATATCGTATTTTCACAAACAAATGATGCCGCCCGATGACAGCTGTCGGCGCGACAGCGACCGGCAGAAACGTCGCCCCCAGGCGCGGCGCATGCAGTGAGAGGCTTCTTCGCGCCCGCCTCCGCCACGCCACGGCCCCGCTCGCTCCGCCCACCCCGGCGCCCCGCCTCGCGCCACCCCGCCCCGTCGTGGTTCGCGTCCATCCAACAGGGCCCGGCCAACCCGACCCACCACAGCACGCCCACGCGGGCCCCACCCACCTCCCCACACATACCGCTGCGCCATCCCACTACCCCCACGTTCTCTTCATCCTTCTCAACGAGCCGACCTGCCCATCGGACATCCCGCCCCCTCCCAAATCTCGTTTTCTCACACACACACACACACACCGTTTCCGCCCCGCACGTCCAATACCTCACTTCGCTTGCGGTCGCTGATCGCCTAACTCTTGCGGCCTGGGCGTCACCTCATCTCCACCTACCTCTCGGCTCCCTCTTCCATCACCTCACCTTACTCTCCCCGCTTCCAACCGTTTCGTCCGCCCTGCCCATCGTTGCTCTCTCCTCAGCGCGCCGTGCGACGCAGCGGGGTTGGTGTGTGGGGGAGGGAGCGGGAGCGGAGGCGGGGGCGGGAGGTGGAGGCGGTGTCCGAACGCGCAGCACAGCTCCACGGCTCCCGACGTCAATCGCTTTTACTTTCAAAATCGAATTCGAGTTCGGATTACGGTGCGGCGCTCGCGCCCTTCGTGCCGGACGGGATCTGCATGCCCCGCCCCCGCTCTTCGTCGTCGTCAGCGCCGCCGCCGCCGCCACCGCGCTGCGCGAGGCTACGCGCCGTGCGCTCGTGGGCCCGTGCGCCTCGCATCCCGCGTGACGCTCTGCACCTCGCCCGCGGCCTTCGGTTCTGCGAAGCTCGCGCCGCGGGGGGAGGAGCACGGGGGTGGGAGAGGAGGTTGTGGTTGCGCGGGAGGCCCTGCCCGTCGTCAGCCGCCTTTTGTTGGCACCCACTCGCCTGTTATCCGACGGAATCTCTCTGTGCGGCCACTTCCCGGAACGCGGCTGCAGCTTCCCCTCCCCCGGCTCTCTTCTCTCCCTCCCTCCCGCCCACCGCCTGCCCACGATCGGCCCCGGGGCGTCCAGATTCCCCTGGGGCGGTTACATCTCATTAAAACAGTCGTGCAAACGCGTACGCACCGATGCTCTAGGACTCCCAGTTCGCACTGCTGGCTCAAGGACGTTGCTTTTCTCTCGATACAGGAAGGATAGAATTCACGGACTCTCTTCATACAAATTCACCTTTCTTACTGCATGTGGGAATGATGAACACTACAAATCGTCAGTACTAATATAGGTGACACTCCTCGTTCTTTCTCCTTGTTATGCATTTTTATTTGTCTCACTAAACTTCACCACTGCCCGTTGCCGTATATTCCGGACCAGTTCATCTACGGGTCAAAGTAAGCACGGTTTGCCCAAGTAGCTGCTGAGGTAAGGATAAAACGACTAAGATACCGAATGATGCTTAGTCCATTTACTGGAACGATGCGCAAATCGTATGCGCCTCCGATAACACCGTAAGTGATATCGTTTCACTAGATTCTGTGTTGAAAACTATAAAAAAGAATACAAATGGTTTTATTTAAACAAAAATATTTAAATGTATATATAAGTCCGTATAATCTATGCTCATCATAATTGGGTATGTATTCGTCAATAGACGAACGAACAATTTTGCTACATGTTTACAACTGCCATTCTCTGCAGAATCCTTCGGGACGTCCAGAATCTTGTGAGAATGAACAAATGTGACATAATTTTACGATTTTCAAGTAACATTTTCTTTACTAGATTTTTGTGAAAACAAAACACTAAATTTTACCGTATATCGCGAACAAAAACATTAATAAATATCATATTATACGTTATTGTGACTAGCGAGTTTTTCTGGGCCAAATTACGAGAAAAGTTTAGTAATACACATGTAAGCATGAAAAATATATACTAAGAAGTACGACTGAATTATTACAATTATTATCAAAACCGTACTACTATAACACATCAATCTTATGTTACAAGCAGGTTACTCAGATATGTTTTACAACAATGGTACCCTCTTTTGTCCAAAAATTCCACAACACTTTGGATGAGCGATGAGAACTTGCAGGATTTTCAGATATCCTTGCAATTAATTATGTTGTAATTTCTCTAGTACTATTTTCTTTTCATCATAATACAAGACGAGAATGGAAATTTAACTATTTTACGAATATTAGTCCATCTCTATTACTTACTGAGCACCTAACCTTCTGTGGCCGAGATTCTTAAATTAAACATATTTCTAATAAAGCAAGTGGGAACAAAAACGGAGCAAATTTTCTCCTGTGCTGTAATGTGAAAGCGCTAAGTCGGTATTACAAGTAATCGGTTTATAACAAGAAAGAGACTTACTAGTACCTGCTATCTAGCTTCGAACGTTTATTACGACGATTCTCGAATAAGAGATGACAACCACAAATTAAAACATTAAATTCCAATACAGCTCATTCACTGTTTTTTTTTCTTCAGAAAACAGTCCAAATAAGTGAAAAATCTGAAAACAAACTAGAACCCGTACAAAATGATTATTATTCACGAAACAGAAATTTGAATATGCTTGTAATGCTACATAAAGATTGCATATACATTTCTCTAGTGCAATTTGTACTGCTCTCAAAATGTTCATGTGCATGTTTACTGCTCTCATTGTCGAGGACCCATCTACGTATGAACAGTCCGCTTCAGAGGACTAATTTACAAGAATACTTATGTGAAGAGTTATTGCAGGAAATTGACGAGAGAAAGTAACAATAAAATTTCATCTCGAAGGTTTTAGAAACTGTTGTGAGACAGTTTGAAATCTGTTGAAGCAACTAGGCTTCTAAAAGCGAAAAATATTCTTCTATGTATTCTTTAATTTTTGCAAAATTCATAATTCGAATTGAATGTATGTAAACAGATCGTGATATTGTACCCCATCAGATGCCCTGGCCGTTGGAGTAGACAAGTAAGCATAGTTCTATTAACACTTGGAAAAATGGTAAAGATCAAATCTCTTCAGATGGGTCAATCTATGAACATGAGACACAATGGAACTAAAACGTTTAGCAAGACGGTTGACACGTTTTCCTAATTTTGAGATATACTTTATTAGAGGAGGCAGAAAGCAAAAAAATGACAGTTTTAAAGAAAATGATATCGAAACCGCAACTAGGACATTCGAAAACATAAAGCAAGAGATTTCTAAAGAATAATAAAAAATTAAGTTGCTTTTCGCAAGATTGCAAAGAACATAACAATGGTATTGAATTAAGCTGGTTCTGTACAGTATGCGGAAAGCGAAAGGAAAAAAATACGACAGTGTCTGGGATGTAGATTATAAGTTCCCGCTAGGTATATTAAAAGGAAATTCAGCATTAAGAAATTTGTCTGCATAAGTTGTAGACTTAATATTACTAGCCACTAAGTTGGTTCTTCAATAAGTCTAATAAAGTCTAATAAAAGGCTTTTATCAAATAAATCTGAGTATTTAATGATTAATTTACGAAGTGTTTTCATGAATTTGGAAAATTTAAAACCTGACAGACAAGATCAGTTAAAGAAATTGAAATGATTTCCTTTAGGTATAATTTTGTTGACTAGAATGAGGTGTGAAAATCATTTATTTAATGAGGTGACTGGCGAATACATTTTCCCAAGAACAATATAATTTCTTTCAATGAATAAATATGATTAAATGATTCAAAAATATAATTTTTTCGTCATTCAGATACAAAATTATGTCCAATAAAGGAGTCCAAACTAGGGAACCCGTAACCCAATTTGGATCGAAAACACAATTCCGTTCTTTTCATTCCTCTTTGCCAGAAAAAATGAAAATAAAATATTATATTTTATAATGAAACTACATAAATTTTAGATTGGTTTTGGTAAATATTTTCTTTAATTGAACATTTATTGAGGGCATGAATATGGATAGTCAAACATTCTCCCAATTCCAGCAAATTTTCCTCACAAATGTTTGCAAGTAAAAGTTTTGATACCTACATTAGAATCGAAGAACACTCGACACCAAATAAGATTTCCGTAATTAGAAACTAGTTGTTTACCACTGGTACGATCTTTTTCATTTCCTTAGTTAACAATTAACCAGAAGTATGTGAAATATGATATACTTCCGTCCTGGTGATCACTTTGAAGCAATACCCGTCAAGACATTTGACACCAGCATCACTACTGAATGTGACGTCTGCGTATATTCTAATACTATTATTCAAGTTCAAGGAACACTACAAGAAACACGCACATCAGAATATATTTTTTCATTTTTTGAAAGACATTTCGTACTCTATTTACCAGTACGTCAAAGTCGTACCATCTTTCAGAGAAGCCTTCTCTCAGAGATAGTTAAAGAACGTCACAGACCACACTTTCCCATGTAACAAATTGAATCTCACTTACCTAGTTAGATATCGTAATTTAGAATCAGAACAGTTCTTACGTCATATCTATAGCTACTCCCTCATTCCTGTCGCGTCGAGTTTGGCGCAAAAGAAAGTTTTTTGAATCGTTTAAATTTGTTGGTCGTCATAAGCTTTTTGAATCATTTCAATCTTATTTAATTTGTAACGCAAAATATCCCAACAAGGTCTACAAGAATCACAGAAGCGCCATTTATAGAATTCGATGAAAAGAATGTGTATTAGCGTTCATACAACGTGACATTTACTTTAAAAACTAAAGAATTTTTAACACAACAGAATCGTGAAGATATGGACAGCTTGAACAAAACCTAAAAATGATGTTTTTGTTTGTAGTAATTGGATGATTCACGTCGGAATTATTTACCAACAGCACTTTCCCGCAATACGTAATTGAAAATAAAGCGCCCCATGATCTGACAGAATTGAAGGGACAAAAACTGGAGGCACTGATGCATTGTATTTCGGTTAGTACAGCACAAAGAACACATTCTATAATTTCCTAGACTCCTCAAACGTCATGTGACATACGTGGTAGTATATTGCATGGAAATATCCGTGTGTATGTGTGTGTGAGAGAGAGGGGGAGGAGAGAGAGGAGAGGAGAGTGGGAGAAGAGAGAAGAGGAATGAGGGAGTAAAGAAAGAGGAATGGACAAGGAAGAGGGAGACAAAATCGCGGCGTGTGTTGAGGTACTACTACGGCATTCGCCTTGTACTGACCGGAGAAACCACGGAGAAATGCCGATCCGAGTAGCCGTCTGCTGGAATTTTCTATACAAAGATCGAATTCCCCCTAGTGAATGTCAAAAATCGGCCACCATCGGCAGTCGAAACCTAGCCACTCCCGGTCAGGGATGCTACAACGGCTACAACATTGCTGGGACCAAGAACTCGCACGCGGTCCCGCGAACGATCTGGCAGATTTCCTCGAAGGCGTCTTGGATCCAGTGGGTGGCTGTCATGGCGGTCGCCGGGGCAGGAGGGGCCTAGGCTGTGGTGGGGGCGCGGCCGACGTCGTCCGCGTAGGCGTGGGAGGCCCTCGAGGAGCGGGGCGACAGAGGAGGAGGGGTGTCCGATGCGCAGAAACTTTCCTCGGACGTCTTGCGTCGCCCTTCCTGAGCAAGAAAGTGACGTAGGATGACGTCTTACTGAAAAAGAGAGGGGGAAGAGGGCTATTTCTCGAGGTGCGGGGGCGCCGTCGACAGTGAGTTCGCCGTTTGTCGCCGCGAGTGGTCGTTTCCTTGCGCGGGTGGTGGCGTCGTGCGCTTGTTCAGTCGTGCTTTCGGTAGTGCCGGAGTTTATTACTGAACGTATTAGAAACGCATGCGAGTGGAGTGTCCAAGTGATTATTAAGAGACTTCATTCGTATTTTGTTCATCTTGTAGTGATCCGGACACATTCTCGCAAAGACCACATCCGATACTTTTTGCGTTTTGTTTTTAGAGTTTTGAATGAACTATTCAAATCGATTTATGTAAATCCTACGTTTGTCTTTAAGTAGATATCTATTTGATAAACGACGTTGGAACATCATTATTTTCACCAGCAGGGTTTCTGCAAGTCGTGCAGTTTTTGAGCGTCATAAAATCAATTCATCAGTGGTGCCAAAATAGTGTGGAAGTGTTAATACAACCAGTCACTGAAGAGTTTACAAGTGTCAACAGAGTGATATAGAATAATCTGCACATTTTTCGAGTGAACAGGTTATTTTTCTAAAAAAAAACTGTAAGGTTAACAAATACTTTTCACAATTTTAATAGAAAAGTGTTTGTTATCTATTCATACAGTTTAAGTCATCAACAATTTGAACAACTTTAATATATGGTCTAAGACTGTGCTTGCTGGTGCATTTTAAAAGAAAGTGATTTAACGCTATAGTCTGCGAGAGAAAATTTTACGCAATGGGGGATCGTCAATTTCCGCAAAACGGTACCGACATGAATGGGCAAACTGGTCCCAAAGAAGTCATTCGCACCTTTCAACTCCAATATTCAGATAGACCAGGCACTTCTAAATGCATCACCAGGACAATTCGTAGCTTTACGCATGATGAACAAAGCACTTCAGCAACAAGCAGCTTTCTCGGCAGTAATGTCCCGGGAACCTCTTCAAATAGAATGATGGGCGTAATTGAAGACACAATTGTGCGTACTGAATCATATGGTATGGAGAACCAACCAACGGGTGATGTACTGACAGGTGGACACTTACCGTTGGATTACCAAACAAGTCAGCCAGTATCACTGACAGATTCGATGCATATTGGTGGTGACCTGCATTCCTACCAGCCACTCAACCAACAACTGAATTCTCAGATAAATCAGACACAAGATTATTTTACATCAGAACACACTCCTCTGAACACCTCTCAATCTAACCTAGAAGAGCAATTAAATGTCAGACAAAATGAGCAGTTAGATCCACTTGCATCATTAGATAGTTTTGGACTGCATTCATCAAATGTAACTGAGACTTACCAACCACATCAACAACTGAACCATTCAAGAAATCCATGGAATATGACCGAAGCTCAATCATCTGCAGTCGCTTCTAATGTGGGTTATCTGGACCCATCTGCATCTTCCACACAGAATCAATTTCAGCCACAAGGATGGCAACAGTCGCCAAACGCATATTTTGGTGATAACCTTCCAAGTTTCACGAGCACTTCACAGACCGTCTCACAATCTCAAATTTCATCTTTTCGTTCGCCTGGGTATAGTTCTGATCATTTATCATCCTCAGTTTCTAAGCCAAGGTCTTCATTACATTCTTCACAGATAGTTCCATCACATACCACATCAATGAGACAAATGTATGAGACCTTAGGCAATCAGAGCGCTGAAATACAGTTGGGTACGCAGCTGAGCGGTCTACACATTTCTGAATTGAGCAGTTTGCAAATAAGCCAGCCTTACCCGTCCCAGCAACGAGTAACACTAAACTATGCAGCCCAAAACTTGCATTTTCAACAAGCAAGTGGATCCATGATGTCCAACTGGCAACAATACCAAGCTCAACAATCGCATATTAATCCAAGATTATCACATCATTATTCGTTTCCACAGTTTCAGCGAACACCAGGACAAACTACGAATCCTGTACAATTGCAGTTGGAGCCCGGAGGATTTCTGCGTCACTCATCTGTTCCTCCAAATCAAACAGCAGTTCCTCCAGCATCATCATTTAATGCCCTTCTGCCACCACAGCAACAGAACCTACCACCACAAAGAGAGTCAAGCTACTACTATTTTTACTGTGAAACAGTAGTGAATCGACCCATCCCAGGCACATCCCAGGGACCACAGGAACAGCCGACAGACTATTCCCGTAAGTATCAAGTTCTTCCTACCAACCTATGCTAAGCGATATGGTCACAAAACCGTTTACATCGGGAGATGACTGTATAACTTGTACGTATGTGACCTCGTGTGTAATCTACAGTCGAAGAACATTGGGTAGTGATATATTATGAACAATCACTGAATATGTGGATACATCTTCAAAAATTATATTCCGTTTTAGTACGGGAGAAAATTGGAAAAACCCTAGTAGATTGTCGGGACCAGCGATTGTCCTGGGAATGCAACTGAATGCGAGGTTGTCAGATAATTCTAAACCAAAAATCTAATTAAGATCAAGTTTCAGGATTCCATTCTTGAAAAATATTAAGGTTCTTTTTTTCCAATCGCGGTATTTTCACTTGGAACGCAAAAGAGAGCATTGCGCTCACGTCCCCTCGAAGTCTTTTGCGCCGCTGGTTTTATAAAAACGCATTATGGAGCACCTTCTTCTTTCTGATGCCTTTTAGTCCGTATTAGAAATCACAGGAAAATAAAAAGGCATTTGTTTCATCTCTTCCTGTAGGACTCGGAGGTTAAAATTTTCACAACTTGTTTTTGATGTTTTGTACAAAATATAGAAAAATGTTGCAGAAATTCGTTGAGTCTGACCCCTCCAATGTCCTTCGTTAGATGAAAATTGATGCAACAATCGAATGGGAAGCGAAACACGTTTGTTAGCAAACGTATTTCACTGACAACTGTGAATGATTATTTTTTTACTAGTTGAGTATTTTTTTTAAGTTCGTGTGATAAAATGTTTCGAATGTATTGGCTATCGTAAAGTTTTACTTTCATGATAGTTTCTTTCTACTAGGTAACACTTTCTTTCATGTTTGATGTATCTGAATTCACGTCTCGATGCTCTACTCAAATATCTTTTTGAATTCTAAATAAACAGATGTTATGTGCACGACAGCGAATGATTCAAAGGGCTCATGTAAAAGTGTGCTATTCAGCGCAACACTACGTTTCGTGCTCGGCTATTGGCATCTATTTTTGGTTTTGAAATATATCTACGGCATTATCTGTTCTTGACAATGTGAGTGAAGAAAAAAGACAATTCGATGATGAAAGATACATCAATATTACACAAAAACGTTTATCGGAGACGTCTTTCAAAACATATCTACGCTCGTGCCAGTTTTGAGAGGTGGTATTACGTCACACATGAGTTCGATGCCTGGTAGCATCAGAATCAAGTGCAAATGCATGTGATAGATATCTGTTGATTTAAAAGACTTTTCCAAAATCTTACTCATATAGTTTTTCATTACTAAAATCAAAATGATTGGTTTTTATTGTCAGCGGAAAACGGATGAGATGAATCTAATTCACAATGTGTATCTTAGAATCAACAATACAGAGCGCTGAGCAGTACATAATATCCTTTGAGTCCCTAGCACCAGCAGGTGAAATACCACTTCTTAATATCCTAAACCGGGCACCCCAAACCGCGCCCGTCGGAGCTACTTGCCCGCCTGGGGAGCCCAATGCTCCCAATGCACGGGTAAAATTCCCGACGCTACAATCATTTCCCCTTAAAATTAGGAAAGGGGTGTACGTGCGCAAGGTGGAATGGCGCTTGGCGGTGAATTAATACGAAAATGTTTGCCAGATTTTCTCTATCAAATATTCGATAATAGTATTATATTCATTTTCTTCACTACTTATTACTATTTGATGTTTATTTTCTTACCAAATTCTCCCTTATTTATTTCGTGTTTGTATATGTTTGAATGGAGAATTATTTCCTTGTTTCGTTTTGTGTTGTCATGTTAAATCATTCAATTACTTATTGTATTTCGCAATACAGTGAAATAAATTAACAATTCTCTATAAGTTAACAATTATCGCGTAAGACCGGACAGCGCTTTTAACAGACCAGAATATTTGTCTGTTAAACCTAACCTGAACGTAGAAAAGCTTATATCACTCTTAAGTCAACATGATTACAAAATCAAGATACTTTTGATTCATATTTTAAAAAATTTTATTCTCAAGTTTATTCTCAATTGAGAATTTGAAATCAGACTGATGTATTATTTCATTTTAATGGATTCTTTATTTGCCTTAAAGAGAAAATAGGAATTAATAAACCTAAATTTGTGACAATAACTGTCAAGTAACTTGTACCAAAGACTGTCATGGGCCAAGTATCGAGTGACGTACCGCCGTGCCGTAGCATTTCTACAACCCTCACTTTTAAATCTCGCGCCACTTTCTTTGGACGTAGTGCCCGCGAGCCCTAGTAAGCTTGTTGCCTTGCCCGCGACCTTGACATGCTTGTAAACGGCGTTTTGCACTTCATGTTGTAAAGGTTGAAGGTTTTTGTTTAAGTGCACATAGCGTCTGCCGAGAATTGCTTATCGTACCTAGAGATGACGATATTTGGAGTCGAATTACAAGTCGAAATGCGGCAAAACATTGATGATAAAATTAAACGAACGGTGTTAATAAGATATTGCTCCAAACCATCGATGAATTTAAATATCAATGTTTTGAAAAATGGTTCAGTAACCTTCAACATTATTGCTTACATGAGTGTAAGTAAATTTAATCTGAGATTGGCCGGGTTGATTAATTTGTAGTTAAGATTCAACAAAGCAAAGAGAAAGATAATAAAAGTATTTAACTAATTAATAATTACACTGGCACTCGCAATCAAAAATGTTGCCAGACCCAAAGACTTGACACATGTTTCTCCATGTATGTCGACGCGCTGAAACCGAATCTGAAGCCAGAATTACGCCGCTATCTTCCAGTTTTTGTAATCACGAAAAACTAGAGGGTGAGGGTGCATTTCTGATTCAGGGTGTCGATACACATAAAGAAAAATGCGCGAAGTTTCTGAGTCTGACAACTTTCAAAAACGAAAAATACAATTTCACGTTGTTTTTTTTTCGTTTTTTTTTCGAGGGTGGTTGCGCAATTATTGCTTCACATTCGAATTTAGTGCGTCGATATACATAGAGAAACGTCAAGTCTTTGGGTCTGAAAACTTATTTAATTTTGTGCGCCTGTGTCATGAGATTGAAAAATATAATAATTAATTGATTGATTTTTTCGTGTTTCCGGACGCGTCAACGGCGTTGTTCATTAATCCCGAAAGTGTAGTGCATGTTTTTCTCTGGCGGTGATCTTCCCCCGCTGGATGGCGAGATCCGGTGCCGACCTACCGTCGGCTAGTGGGGTTTCCCCCTAACCAGGACTCTCCCACCAGCGGGGCACCGCCCCAGCCGGGACAAGTTCTAAGCTCCCAACCAGTCTCCCGGAATATGTGGAAGTGTAGTGCATGTTGGTGTAAGAGTATGTGTGTAAGGGGATAGTATAGGACAAGGAAGAGGATGGATAGACCGCGCGCGGTCCGTGGCCCGTTTGTTAGGGTACTGCTCCTGCATTCGCCTGGTGTTGATCGGAGAAACCACGGAAAACTACCGATCAGAGCAGCCGGCCGCTAGAATTCTCCTCCAGGCAGCGACTGAATTCGACCTAGCTGAAAAGCTAGTGTCGAAAATTATGCGGCCGTCAGGACTCGAACCTAGGGCCTCCCGGTCATAGGCGCTGCAGTGACATCAGTTGATGTCACTGCATGAGCTACCGCTCCTGGTGAAAAATATAATAATAAAAGAAAGTATGTGTGGAAGAAAACTTGACTAAGAAAGTGTTCACTTTGGTATAAAAAATGTTTTATTTAATTATCGGCGAAAATAATTTTTTTTGTTATGGTGGCACTTTTTTGTTCGAAAATCAATAATCGACAGGGTAAAATATTGACAATAAAACTTCGATACATCGATAATTCTAAACCTCGGTCATCAGCTTCAATATATTGCTGTTTGAAAACATCTCTATCCAATGTCTAATTCCAAGAGAGCTTCGCCGTCGTGGTGAAAGGAGCGCCTTAGATAACATTAAACATTTCGACCAACATGGTGTGGCCTTCATTAGAGCTGTATTAAAATTCAGGCAAACGATTCCTTTTGCAGGTGTTGGTTTCCTTGCGTTATTGCACTATTGCACATATCTGCATACACGCAGCTGTTTATGTTTCGACCTCTCAATGCAGGTGTGAGAGCGAAACACTTCTCAACAACGCTACTTTGTATCTTTCTCTCTCTATTATCTCTCGCGAAAAGAGGAAACCTGTAAAGAGTAACATATGATTTACGTCAAGATTAGACCCCTCCGATCTCAATTTGCCAATCTGCCAAAAAATACAATTGAAGATTGTAAATTGCCTAAATTAAACATCTCTCGTAATGAGAAAGAAATCTCGCTTTCAAAGAGAACATTTTAAATACTTCCTGCAATTGTCTATATTCGTGAGAAGATGAAGAAACAAAATCACCCTGCACTGAACGCTAAAAATTCATGTTAGTCATTTACTGCACTTTGAAATTTGCGAAGGTTCGTAATAAAATAACGTAACTGCCCAAAATTCACAAATTGATAACTGGATTTATCAAAACTATTAAGCACCATAACGCTACTTTATATTCACTGAGAGAATTTACTTCTTTAGAGATTCTTGTACAACTAGTAATGTCAATATCATGTTATTCAAGGGATTCTCAGTATTTGATGACATTCTTTTCTTGTACAAGAATTCTTGAAAATTTTTAATCGAACATATTTTCTTAGAAAATAAAAAGTGGATATTACACGCAAACAATTTAAGACTTCTACGTATATGAAATGTAGTGGAAAGTTTCTCTAATTTCGTATTTTATCAATTCCAACTATGCGCTAATCGGAAGTAGACTGATGAAGACAATAGTAGAACAAAAATTGTATTTTTTAAGTAGTCGCGTCTAAGTGTAAGAATTTTTTGAATGAGAAACGTGTAGCGGAATTGAATTGCCAATGGTTTCTGTTCACGTCAGTTATGAGAATTAATCACGCAAATATGCACATAGAATTTCTGTCGTTTTTATATAACAATATCTTTTAATCGAAGCTACGTACAAATATGTTTTTGAATGTTTGGCATTTTTCTTCAGAATCACATTCTTATAGGAGCAACTTCTAATGCAATGTATAATTCAAGAGTCCAAGTTTTTAACGTAAATGTTTCACGGTGAATGATGCCAAAAAATAATATAATAGGGAGGCTCTTCTCTTTTAACAATGCGACCCATTCCGTGTGTGATTCTAGCATGCCGGGATTGCGATCAGTAGAAAATCAGGCAAGATTATGTCATTTGAGATCAAGCTTCTAAAAATAATCAGAAATTACTTCCCTTTACTTTTGTAATAGTTCTCAGTTCTTTTGATTGAAGTAATTCTTAAACCGTACTGTCTTCATGTAAAATAGAACAAATACAAGTGATTACGAACTAGTATTTGACTCATCTGTATCTCATTATTCATCACACTGGAGAGCAAAATAGGGAAACTCTACGAACTGACAAGCTGATCATTGAATTTTTAAAATCATTGCCTTTACGCTATTGTTTAATAATGAAATATCTGACATTTTCTCGCTGCTTCCTTCATAAAGTACATGAAAAAATTAACGTTCCCACTTTAGTGAAAGATTTTTAGACACTGCAATCACTTCCGTGATCAAAAGATATAGAGTTGTCAAATGTTTCAATTTTCCTGTGTTGAACAGTCACGCAAAATAATACTACTGGATAATCAGGCCTCTTATTGCCTGTTTACCTGATGAAGCAATGTTGAAATAATATTTTTTGCCAAATAATGAACCATCCCGTAGATCACTTCTAAGCCCTTGACGGATCATCAGAAGTCCGCGACCCAGTCATTGGGAACTACTGCCTTAGTGGATTGATTAATTATTTAGTTTCCGGACGATGCAACTGCTATACGTTCCGTAAATGTAGTGTATACTTTATCACGGGAGGTGCGTGTTTTCCCCCGTAGGACGGTGAGATCCGGCACCAACCTACACGCAGGCATGCCGGTTTTCCCTTTTAGGCATCTCTCACCAGCAAGGCACTGCCACATTTGGGACAAACTCTAAGCTCACGATTGGTCTTCCGACATGTGTAGTAATGCAGTGCATGTAAATGGAAGTGTGTAAAAGTAAAAGGTGACAATAGGCAAGGAAGAGGAAGGAAAAACGTGCGCGGTGCATGGCCCGTTTGTTAGGGTACAGCTCGGCATTCGCCTGTTGTTGATCAGAGAAACCACGGAAAAATGACAATAAGAGAACTCTACTATCACTGCTAGAATTCTACTTCAGCCGGCTGAATTTGTCCTATCTAACCAGCTAAATAGCTTGTGTCGAAAATCCTGCTACCACTTCCACTAACTTTTGAGTCCGCTGCACAAACCCGGATGTAATTTGAATGCTATGTCTACAAAATCTCTTTTTGTGAAAGAGATGTTCAGCATTAGTTTACCTTAGGGCATACACTTGCCTCATCAGTAGTTGCGGTATAGGAATTGTTCTTAAAATTAAATTATATTAAAAGATACACAGCAAATAACGTCTAAGTGGCTGCAGAATTTGATAAAAAAATCAACTCTTCAGAACATAAAATTATATAGTTTCGACAATACTTAATCCCTTGCGTAGACCTACATTTCCTATGAATAAAAATATCGTCGAAATATTATATCAATGAAACGTTAGCGTCCGAAAGCAATAATGATACAACATTCACATCGTCATTTTTCGTTATACGCGTGCGAGGAAATAACTTGTCAAATTTTCTTATTAGTGTCATACCGATTCACCACATTAAATACATCAGTGCAGAGTTTTTAAACTATTTTTGATTTGTTACTAGAAGAAAGGGGCTTCAAATCTTGGAGCATATTTCTTGAAAATCTAAAGTATTTGAATTCTGAAAGAGTTGCTTTTAATTTGCCCCATAGCCGACATTGTAAGACACTTGTTCGAAAAAGCGTAACCTTCAATCAACAAATAGTTCATTTTTCTCGGGCTGAAGTGTTCACGCTATTACGAGAAAAATTCAATAATAGTCACATTTTACTACAATAAATCAGAAGATAAAATCAGTATTTTTATTACATTTGAAGTTACTGAAGCTTACCATTTTATCCGCAAATACGCGCTCTTAATAACATTGGCGCGTGTCTGTAGTCCTCGGAAGTCATCCGTTTCTCGAGTCTTCCGCATGTGCCATCAAATTTTGCTGAAATACAAATACGATAATCATTTTACTTTAAAATTTGAACAAGTAATCCTAGCAAAAACAGCGTAGCAAATTTTGAAATTTTCCCATGTGGTTACGTGGTAGGCTTATCGGTTTTGCAACCTCATGCACATTCTATTCCCTAAGGGGGAGCCGCCGCTTGGGAGAATACTGAAATTAGCAACGTTGTTTTTGCGATGATTATTTTTCCAATTCAACAAAAGTTAGATCATTGTTCTGGTCTTTCAATGAAGTTACACGATTTCATTCAACATTTCTGAAAGCATGTAAATGTAAATATTTTAAACAATTGTTTCGAAACGAGAACTGATGTTTTTAGATGCATGCGTGTATATATATATATATATATATATATATATATATATATATATATATATATATATATATATATATATATACGTAAAAATAACGTTACGTAAATAACGTAAAAATAACAATTTCAACTACACTTAAATGGAAAGGTTTTGGCTTAAAATTTATAAATAAGTAACGTTTTTTTAAAATTTCATGTTTTTTTTAAAGACCTGTTGAAATATCTTCAAGAATAGATTAACAAATATATTTTATTAATTATTTGATCTATGTCAATATTTTAAATTTTTTCTTGATCTTAAAACATATTGGTAATCTAAATGTAAATAATATTTCCAAAGAACGTAATGAATACAGACAGCAAGCAGGTTATCAAATGAAACTAGTTAACGCATTATATCCATAAAAGAACTCAAAATTTAAGCAAAATGAAGAGAGAAATTGACAAAATTTACTTTTTAAATGTTTTAAGCCTTGTATTTCCCTTTTGTCTTCTTTCGGAAACGAGGAGAAGATCTCTGACCTCTTCATTCTTGTATCTATTCACGATAGGCACTAAACATTTCGTAATGTATGGTTCCAATAAACAATGCCTTCATTTATATTGACAGTATTCGAAACATTTATTTTCATATATTCCCTGGAGATATATTAATGCTACAATGAACATTAAGAGTATTAAGTTATTTTATTGCTTGGAGTCTTTCTACGATGAGAATAATGGCTTTATTGAAAGAGATTTCTTTGATGTGACATTTATACAACAGAAGAATAATGTGACTTTTTTATGAGAAGTGAGATTACCAAATGTAAGGAACTGAACCTCAAACATGAGCGTGATAGTCTTGAATGATTCATTCGAGTGTGGAAATATTGCATAAAATACAATTTATGATCATCTCTTAAAGCCTTTTTTTATTTTCCATCCATTTACGCAATAACTACAAAGGTCAGTTTGGCTATAATAGAAGACATCGGAAGATAAGAAAAAAAATGTATTTCTGAAATGAATTTCTTTGCTGAACATGTTATTAGTTGTTTTTTCTATAGCTAAAATTGTTTTCTCAAAATGTAAATACGAAAAAATACAGGACATTTGAGGAATTTAATTTTTTTAATAACATAAATAGTTATATTTATTAGGCAAAATATAAAGCTGCAAAATAGTAATCAGCAAATACATTTACATAGTTATAAGTATATTGTATATATTATTTTCAACTAAAATCTATTCATACTTTGAAGGTCTATAAACATTAGTAGTTTCTGCGTAAAAGCTCTCTTAATATTATTACCAACCCTTCGAATATCAGATACATTTTTAACTATTTCATTTATAATACGCAAAGCAAGGGTGCTAAAACAGAACTTACTTTCTTGTTTTTTTTGTAACAATTACATAAGGTTATAATACTAGTTCAGCATAAAAAGTGTTTTCAGCCCGCAAAAATATTTGTAGATGCTAAAGTTGCACTTAAGCATAGAGGCTCCGCAAGCTAAGAACGTACACAATAAACCAAGAAATTGGGTGAGTGCATTCGAGTAACACTTCTGACACATCCAAAAGGATGTTACATTTCTATTAATATCGAAATTACAGAGATTTTAAGGCAAAAATGTAAATAAAAATTTAGAGACATCTTCAAGAATATTTTGTACATTTTTTTAATTGTTACTATTTCATTTAAAACACGCTAAAACTACACATATTTAAAAAAATGTACATTACATAATTTAAAGATTAATTTTGACTTCCTTAAGGAAAATCTTTATCTTCAATAATATAGATATAGAAGGATATCGAAAATTTTGTGGTTTCCCTGAAAATCTGCCTTGTGCCATTTTTAAACGCGTTCTTTGGACTATTTGAGCCCAAAATTTAAAGAAAATTGGAACCAATTTTAAGAAAATTTTGAAAATGTCGTAGGTGCATTAAATAAATGTCCTCCAAAATTTAAAGATTCATTTCAAATTCTAAGAGGGGAAACAGCCACATCGATCGGGAAATATCAGTTCAGGAGAAAATCCTATTAACTGTTTAGGTGCTAGTTTCCTTGTCTGACAGACGGACTGACGATCAAGGACAGTTAGAAAGACGGACAGACGGACTAATGGACCAAAGAACAGACAGAAAGATGACGGATGAACAGACAGACAGACAGACAGACAGGCGGACAGACAGACAGACGGACACTTACACACAAGCAAATTTTTCTTCATCAAGAATTCCCCAAATGTAGCCTCTATCTGCACTACGCATTCGAAAAAGAAATTTTATGCATATTGAAGCAAGAAAATCCACCCATTCAGGATCAGTTCCACAAGACGTATTTTTCTCCCAAAATACAGTCTTTTTTTGTAGCATTTCATAGCACTCTCTTTCAAAAAGTAGATATGAGAAAGTAAAAGTATTAGTGGAAAATGGTCTAAAAATAAAAATAATAACAGCAACAATAGAATCATTACATTTTCAGTTCTTATGTATATTTATAGGGAGGGAATTTCTATGATTTTGTCTATTTTTGTCGGTTGCTTCAGTACCCAAGTGCCAAGTGAAATTTCTTGACATTTGGTTAGAATATGATGCTATGTAGATTAATATGTTAGTGTATATTTGTGCATAATTGGCGGATTGTTCCTATTAGTGCATTTTCGTGTAATTATGGGCGCATATTTTGAATATTTCATTAAAATACAGACCTATCTCTAAAACATTTCATCTTTTCATAGAATCTATTTATTTGTGATCGTTCATTGATTCGAAAGGGCTTGTCACAGTTTGGTTTTTTGTTTTCTATAGATGATAAAATTCTTGTGCAAATGTAGAATATTTCTTGAAATCATATGTTTAAACCAGGCAGAAGAAATACAAGAAGACATTAAGACAATGTATTTCACTACTTAGTCTTAAAGAATACATAATTCAATTATTTCTCTCGCGAAGTAAGTTATACTGATCATATCATGTTTGCACAAAATCATAGCTTTACATTCCAAGCATTCTTTTCCTTAATTTTATCAAGTAATGTTTGCAGAGGAAATTAAATATTGTTAATGTGAATTGCAAATAAAAGTGCACATTTCAAAATTTTTAGTCATAATTACACTTTTTAAAAGTATATTTCAAGACACATTAGGGCATAAAACTCCTCTCCCTAGATATTGACTTGTCTGGATTCTTGATTTACCGAAGTACTGAAGGATCTCAAAGTTACCTCAGCCGGAGGTACAATAGAATTCAATCAAGGCGAAAGGTGTTTACGTGTTTCGTGTGATGTCTGATACGTTCTTCTCTGATTACTACTTTTTTAATTAATTTATTTCTACTCGTTCAACCTAAGGTCTTTTGAGGGATTTCAGTTTTACATGCTGATTTTTTGGGATTTGGGCTTTCCTTGACAAATTGATTGAGGTTAGAATTCTCTGACTTAAATTATATAATTTGTTTTCTTTTAGATGCTATTGAGTTTTAATCTTGATTTGGGGGAATCAACTGTTTGGATTGCCTGCCGAGCAATTGGGAGGGAAAGGCAAAGATTCTGCATATTATTGGTTTACAACTGATTATTACTTTACTACATATTATTAGATTACTACTGAAATAATATGATCCCCTGAAGTCGGCGTCTCTCCAGCTTGTTATTGCGATATTTCGTTATTTTTATCTCTTTCATTCTGCAGTGTGCTGCAGGATTGTGGCGTATTCTAATTGCCACCCGCTGTTCCTTCAAGATAGCACAACTTGACTATTTATTGATTCAGCTTATACAAATGGGTCTTCAATATCCTGATTTGTGCGGGTGGTGTATTACGCAATCTTGGCTTGCTTGGGATTCCCCGATTGTCGTAGTTATTACCTTTTCCGTCTACTTTCATGTTAGTTTATATTCACCTGTTTTTAGGATTTTCTTCGGTCACGAAAAAAGTTTACCTTACTAATTTCATGAAAGAAACGTGCTTATTTCAAGGACTTCGGAAGAACTGTACTTTGTCGTACGTTCAGAACCGTTTTGGATACTTAAACTTCTGTTAATTTTTTTCTTGAAATTGTCGTTGACATATTCTTCCATTGATATTGTGAGTGAATATGTTTTTATCGTAGCTTTATCCAAATGTGCTTAAGATCATATGATACATTTTCATTATTGGATACCTTTTCTATTTCTTTTCCTTTGAGGCCATGGAATAACGGTACTACGAGTAGTACGAATTTACTAGCTGTACTACGATTTTATTATCGTTCGTTAACGGCTATACTTATCAGTACTCTGCGTTTTTCTTTTTTTAAGTAGAACATCCGTTCTGTTGGATAAATGTTTATATTTTAATTTGGTCTGTCAGTATTCGTCTAACCCAAAGCGAAAGGAACATATTTCAAAATTGATGTAGGAAATAACAATAAAACTGTGGGTTCATTAATGAGCGAATATCCACTCTGTATATAATATAGTGAAGTTAGAATAAATAGGGATAAAACGGTACGGATAGTTAACGGTTTTTTTGCAATTTGTAACATACCATCGACACAAAAGCCTTCGTTGCTTCTTCTACCGGCCAGGAAGTCACTTCGCTGTTCTTCGTCCAATAGATTTAAGATGAAAAAAATTGAAGTTTGCATATTATGGCAAATGAATGTAACTGCAACGTAATATAACCCTGCTCAGAAACGGTGCGCTCTAGGACCCTTAAATAGATATTTTCTGATCCAAAGAGACAAAAGTTATGTGGGGACATGTGAGTTCTGACACAAAACGAGTTTTGGGGAGCATGTGAAAAATTATGAGAAACAGGTGGAAAACATGTGGGGAAATGAAGGGGAAAAGGTAGGTCCTGAACTAAGTTTCTCGAGAAAAATTCTAGAAAATGAGGTTTCTTTGAAGCAATTTTCTCTTTTAAAACAATGATTTACAATGTGCCAAAATTTCAAAAAGGTCTACCTAGTTTTTCTTGGTTTCTCTTACTCGCTTTTAACCAATTTCTCTATATGGATATACCTTTCTTCATATTCTTTCTCCCAAAGAAATAAGTTATGACATGTTTTCCAGTTCCTTCTGTATGTCATATTTTTCCATTTATTCACTTTTTTGAAGTTAAGATACTGATAATTGTTTTGAAAATTGTAGTATTCTAAATATTCATCAGAAAGTTATGAATCAGAATAAATATGCTGTTCTGAAAGTCATGTCACTGAGAAGTGTCTGCCTTCCCCATCTTAAGGTAAGAGTTTCGTGCTTGCGTCAATGATAGCTTTTTGATATATTTCGTTGTAGTGCGACTGGTAAATAGAAATATGTAATTAATGATTTCGCAGCTTTTTACTTTTCCGTTCTTTATTTTATTTTATTTTTTAAACTCAAAAACAGTTTAAAACTGTGTGTCGTGATACGGAGAGAAGTGAATTCTGTTCACGTTTTCATATTTCTGTGATCCCTACCCTAAGCCATATACTACTTGAATTTTGAATACAGAAAGAAAATGAACGTTCTTTGCAAGGATTGTTAAAAAATACATTCGTAATAAAATCTATTTTCAAGAGTAAATCAGCTATAAATTTGGGCTTTTATCCCTCGTCATGTCCTTTGTGAAGGAATAATATTTCCTGCCACATCATGGAATCGACAACATTCTTCCTTCGTAAGAGAAACTATTGTTAATAATGCGCGCCAAAATGGCAAAATTTCGACAGAAAGATTCTTATTGCCGGGCCCTAGTAACAATATAGTAGGTAAATCATGGTCTTACGTAAATACATTATATTACTTCTTCTAACACGATTGTGTTGTCAGAATCCATGTTTTGAAGCTCCTTGATACGGAAAACATAACTGACGGCAAAACGTCCGTGTATCCATCCCTTCGTCCGCCCGTGTGCCCGTCCGTCCGTGCATCCGACCGACCGCCCGTCCGTCCGTCTGCCCGTTCCTCTGCCCGTTCGTCCGACCGTCCGACCGTGTCTGTGGTCAACTCTAGCCCCTAAATCGTCGTTTCTTCTCGCAAGTTTTCTTTTCGGTAACATCCGTGATATTTCGACAATTGCACAAGTTAAAATAGTTAAAATTTATTTCGCCGTCTCCCTACAACTACAACACTGAAGAAAGCAATTTTTTAAATTGTTGTTTGTTGAAAGATCTTGAAATAAAGTCAACCATTATTTTTCTCAGAAACCGCTTCAATTTTTTCTTTATATTTTCTCCTTGTATGTATCAAAGATCAGTAAAAATGTGGCACTAGTCCCATTTCCGGCTAACATTCTGTAATTTCAAAAAGTGCGAAAAGATAATATTGCAAAACTACACATTTGAAGATGAATTAAAAGAGAAATGAAAACAGATCATTATCGTAAACAAAATCTATTCTATAAATTAGATCTTTAAAAAGAGGGTAATGTTCAATTTTTTGAACAGGCGAGAAATTTTCGCACAATTTCTGCTTATATTTAATGCATGTTATACAAAACAAAAATTTCTCAAAAACCGCTCTAATTTTTTTAAATTTCTTCCTAGAGATAGAAAAAGGGACGCTTAAAAGATGACACGGGTCTCATTTTCGTTGAACTGTCTGCATTTTTGAAAACGGCAAAAGTTATAAATAATGCGAGAAAGTATGTGCTGTTTAGCACCACAAGTTTGATTCTGATGGAACAGCCACATGATACACATACATTAATTACAGTAGTCACTTAATACTGCTTTTCGGAAAGATTAGTACTATAAATGTAGTGGCTCGTTTAGGAGGATGTTCGAGCAATTTGCCTACGAGTAACAGGTACTTTGAATGTTCATGTATCCTATGAATGACGATATAAAACATCATTGTATCTCTTAAAAATTAGTGATTTATCAAAATTTGATATGCTGAGAAATATCTTCACTCGTTTCAGAATACAACCACCATTTTTCATTCAGTATTTAGACACCTTTTAAAGTGGCGAGTTCTTATGACCTCTTTTGTGAGGATTCTACAGAAACCATAATGAGCACGCCTATTGGCTCTTAATTTCTTGCATTTTAATTTGCATTTTAATTAATCTTTCATTCATTACTCTCGTCGTTAGCTTCATATGCGGCTTTTGCGTGTCATATGAACTTGAAACTATTCAACAAGCCGGCATCGGTAGCCGAATCCCTTAGCTAAGCTCCGGGTAGCGGATTCCTGGTTGGGTGTGCGTCTAGGAATGCTGGGGATCTAAGGGCGCGCAGCCCCTGGTCAAAATGGGAAATGGCAATGACTGACTATGACTGATGATGACTGGCTGCATTAAAAAAGGATTTCAAATAGGATTTCTTCAAGCGGTCAATGTTCCAGAAGGCGCAGCAAATATTTACACGTTGCGAAGGCGCAGCAAATATTTAGATAAGTTGCATTGAAGAGGTTACTTTCAGGATATTTTTTTCAAATTCCCTTGATATCCCTTTTATAGATGAACGCTTTTTCACTCATGCCCATAGGTTTTGCAGGATACGAATTGCTCACTCAATTCGGGAATAAAAACAATTAACATGAAGAATTCAATAGTGTGAAAAAGAAAAGAGATGAAGCTTAGTAATATTTACGAGTTGCTTCACACATGCTTCCTTGCATACGTTCAGAATAGCCTCCAGTATTTTGTAGTATGTTATTAAAAAGGCGTTAACAATCAAAGCCAACTTAACGTCATTTCAAGAATCCAAAATAGACTGGATGACCACCGGAATCACAAACATTAAATACCCACCAGTTCTACCTGCCATTTTTTTCTTTGGAATGGAATGATAGCTCAAGCCAGGTTCCGCTGTGTGTAACTACACAATAAAAAAAGGAATTAAGAGTAAAAGAAGTCTGGGCACAGAAAATAAATGCAACTGTGCATACGGTCGGATGGCATGGCGTTTGGTACTTAACAAAATGTTACTAATTTAACCATATTGAAATTAAAAAATGCCACACACTAAACAGTCATTTCTTTTATATATATTTATTTTCCTCTTTTGCCTGATTTATTGGTTTTAAAACTATTAGAATCAGGGCAAAAATAACCAAAAATACCCATGAACACACATAATAAAACGCTTTGTGGTTATAACCGGTAGGTTAGTCTTATAACTACAGAAAAGTTTAGGAGGAGCCATTGAAATTGTAAGGATCAGCTGTTTATTGCTTGAAATTAGAACAAGCCAGTAGCGCGATATGAAATGTATATGATAATACTAACTCATATTCCATGCAATGTAGACCCGATATAACACTGCTGGAGGCGTTCGAGTTCTAAAACGTAAGCAACGGGATTAGAAGAAAGGGGTGCTGAAGAGATATTGTACCGTTATACTACACGCTTTGAATTCGTCTGATAGTACAACGGAAACGAAGTAAAGAGGTCGGCCTCTGGAATTCTTAAGGGAGTATTTTCTTTTTGTTTGACTGAGCATGTAATTCCACATTTTGGAATGCATCCTTTTATGAAGAAAATACAGGAAGAGTTGGCTCAGTGCATCAACTGATGTCACTGCAGTCTCTGACCGGGAGATCAGTTGCAAGATTTTCGACTCTAGCTTGTCAGCTGGGTCACATTCAGTCGCTCCCTGGAGGAGAATTTCAGAGGCCAGCTGCTCTGATCGGTAGTTTTCCGTGATTTCTCCGATCAGTACCAGACGAATGCCTGGCAAAACGGGCCACGGACCGCGCGCCATCTTTCCTTCTTTTCCTTGTTCTATCCTCACCCCTTACACACACTTTCACTAACGTGCACTACACTGCCACACATGCTGCAAGACCGGTCGGGAGCTTAGAGCTTGTCCCGGCTGGGGCGGTGCCCTGCTGTTTGGAGATACCTGGTTGAGGGAAATTCCGCCAGCTGACGGTAGTTCGGCCCCGAATCTCGCCATCCAGCGGGAGAAGATAGCCACCACCTCTCGAGGAAAAACATGCACTACACTTACGATACTAATGACCTCGGTAGTTGACGTGCCCGGAATCACTAACCATCAAACAACCAACAATCATCAAGAAAATTAGACATAACTATGTAAAAGGATTACAGAAAAGGCAGAATGTTTTAAAACTATGTCGCAAATCTATTTATTGCATGCGGATTCGATTTAAGAAAGAATCAGCTGTGGTACCGAGAGGTGGCAGGAGGAGGCATCATGCACAGACACAAGTCGGCTTCGTTGAAACCTAAGCAGCACTTAATGGTTGGCTTTCGGTTTCCTTATTTGCCGGTTCAAAACTTGCCGGCAGATATTGGCAAAAAACAACTTCGCAATAGCTATTAGGTGTGAAAACGTCATGAATACTTATAAGAAAATTGCAAGTGAAACTTCACTTCCGTCAAATAATAATAATAATAATAATAATAATAATAATAATAATAATAATAATAATAATAATAACAACAACAACAACAACCTTGATAACTATAACCTGAGCTTGGCTATGTCTGTAATAATTTCCGGGATGAGTCGAATATTATACAGAAATGTCGATAAACTGAAATTCTGTTTATTCAAAATTTCCGATTTCTTTTGTATCCGCTGATGACTAATAGGCGTCGTTTACTTGAGGTGCGGCTGCCTAGTCAGCGACATAGTTAACTAAACTGCAAGGCAGTTTCCGATTACTTCATTTCCTGCCGTCAAGTCAATCGACACTTTAGGAAACCCGACTCGATTTCATACTTCGAAGATTTCGTCATATCATGTTGCCATTCAGAAACAAGTGATGGACTAGTCATCTGGAAGAATGCAAGAAATACGAGATTCCATTTACGGAGACTTCCTTATTAGATATTTTTTTCAATATTTATAAAAATCGGTTACTTGAAACCTAGTGGGTACATTTGAATTTGTAACTAGAAGCGAAGAGCTGAATTCCTGGTGTTAATCAATTTTGCTTTTCTAAATATGTAACGTCTCTACGATTTATCTTCCTCATTGAAACGTTAATGTGTAAAAATATTCATTAAGTGCATTTTCTTTCCTTTCGCCTTCACATACCTTCCTATGCTTTACTGGATCAAAAGTAGTAATTGAATAAAAACTTCAACAGTCATAACGAAAGAACAACAACTGCTCAAAGCAGCTCCGCAAATCGCACGGAGACTGCACTTGTCACTGCAGTGCCTCTAACCGGTCCTGGGTTGGAGTCCCGAAGGTGTCAATATTTTGGACAGTTGGATTACAGCGCGAAGCCGTTTCTTCCGGAAACAATGTGTTTTGTTTATATTGTTTCCTTTTACTATTAAAATTACAGGTGCACTCTTTTATACTTTTCTTCACTTCATTCCATAAAGAGCATTTCGGAGGCGCATCACACTGTGTACCGACCATCTCAGGCGCAACCCGTCGGGCGCTGAGAGGGCGGCGGCCTGCGCGCCTGCCTGCGCGCCTGGCCGCCTGGCTCACACACCGCGCGGCGAGGCGCCGCGGCCGGGCTGGACCGGGGCCTGTGCCGGCGGGCTCCGGGCCGAGCGCTTCCAGCCCGGGACGCACGTTTGGCGGCACTCGGCGCTGGCGGCCGGGCTCCAGCGTCCGCAGGGAGGGAGGAGGGAGCGAGGGGCGGGCCGGGGCCAGAGGAGGCGGGCGGGAGAGCGCTGAGGTGAGAAGGGCAGCGCCTTGACCCTGGAGCCGGTTCGCCAGGCGGGCGGGGGGCCGCGGTGGGCGGTGGGCCACGGTGGGCGGTGGTTCGCGGTCGGCGGCTGGCGGCGGGTCCTTCCTCTCCCAGGCGCCCTTGCCCCCCTCTTCGCCCCACCCCCTGCGCCCACTCCGTGACCACCACCTTGACGAACCCAGCGCTCGCGCCGCCGCGTCGACCCCTCCGCGGGTGGCGGCGTCCCCTTGGGCCAAGGGAGGTTCTTGTTCGGGACGGCAAGTGCGGGCTCCCGCTGGTACAGCGGCATTTTGTGAAATCTGCAGCACCTGCTACCGCAGTTTATCTACAGCCATGCGAGTATTAAATGCATTGAAATTATTAAAAAAATACAGAACAATACTAAATAAAATCAATATAAACACAATGGCCTCCGAAACATAAATTACTTCTTTGACGTTTTCGACAATGATCCGTTATATGGTCTAACGTAATAAACGGGTTATAAATTCCTTGACTTCGTAATAAACGTACCTCGCGTTTCAATCAGATAAGTGTGTTAATCTTGACGTAAAAATTCAGCAGGTTTTCAATCTCTCGAGAGATCCTAAAATATAAATTATTGCATTTTTGAATTTCGACTCGGCCTGCTGTCAAATAACGAAGCAATTCGATAATAACGACATGCGCTAATGGTCTTTAAATGAGACTTCTCAGAGAATCTCGGCCTTGACACAAGACGTTATCTAATACGTAGGATTACAACCACATAAATTATCAGGTCGTTATATACGCTTATGGAGGTCTTAACTGGAATTACCAAATTTTAGAAGATACAAATCTTCAGTTGTCGGCCCGGTGGCCGAGATCGCTAAGGCAGTAGTGTCGTTAATGCGACCTTAAATAACCAATTTAAAAAAATCTTCAGTTGGTCTCAGTGCATATTATTGTGTACATAGTACTCTGAATTCTGAGTTCTAGTATTCTGAAACATAGTATGAGTTATATTATAGTTTCATGAAACATAAATGGCTATTGTCTGTTTTTTTAATGAAATTTCATAGAATAAAACCTATAACATAAAAAATTGTCGTACAATTTTGGTTTATCATTAAGTTAAATGTATAAAAATTATATACACCACGTTCTAAAATTTTTAATTAGTATTATGGACAGAAAGGGACAGTTCTTAATTTACGACACAGAGATAATTCTAGTTTACTCGTATTACTAATGATTCGTTTTTTATTTTTTTGTTACTTGGATTGCCTGGCTAATCTGTTTTCTTGGAAAGAACATGGTTAACAAATTTGTAAATAACGTAATACGTCCATAAAATATGACGTGCCACCTATATACCGTGTATGCTACAAGATTCTCTTTGAAACACACAATTGAAGTTTGTTTTTCTGAGAGTGGATTTCTTCAAGAGCAATTATAATGCAACTCGAAATGCTACGATCATGATATAATAATGAATCTTAATGCAGGCTGGATCACTAGAAAATAATTGGCATGTTATTACCGTGAATATGATTAAATATCTTCATCTGCATCCAGATTCATGATCCGTGTAATAAACGTGATAGAGCAGAAGGAATATTCGGACAACGGTAATACCAACTTTCCGAAGAAATACGCTAGAGCAGATATGCCAATATCGCAGGCAAGGTAACAAGCTTTCTAGAGTTCGCGGGCACCGCGTTTAGAGCAACTGGCGAGTATGGGTTGTACAAAATGCTGGCGGGTACCTGTGTGTCCCTGGATAACCGACTCCTTCCAGTTTTTTCGAGAATTCTTTAGTCAGTTGACTTCGACTGCCTGTAAAGCGAAATTAATTCCCTTTTCCTTCACTCGAGTAAATAAATGAACCATTAAAATGAAATAAATCAGACATTAAAATTAAACATTTCGAATCAAAAAGCTCTTACTTTCGTACTAACGTTTACGTATGAAGCATATTCGTATGAAGCCACCATTCTTCGTTATACTTTGACTACGCTTCCCGCTTACGTTCTCTGCTTCAGCGTGTTGTACCCCTCTTTCTAGTGTTCGAGGGCGAAGGAGAGCGGAATAGGGGAAGTTTCCTGTGCTTACAGGAGCACCGGAATTTCCAGGAGGGCATGTAGCTCATGCGCGCGCAGTTTGACATGCCCGTGCTAAGAGAGAAGTAAAGTTGTTTGCCCTGTACTAACCGACGACAGTTTAATTGCAATATATCGAAAAGAAAGCGGACGTTTACATGGCTTTAGATTCTAAGGCCTTTGGAGTTCAATTGTCAGTCAAAAATTGTTTTTCAAGTTTTAAGTCAAGTTCCTGTTTTCGTTCTAAATTCATAACCACAGTATATCGTCAGTAATAGACCAGCCCATTCACTAATCAGCATTTTCCACTGTAGAGCATTATTGTATGGGCCAAAACATAATACATAAATTTCATTTAAACATTTTATTAAGTACAATACATTTATATAATTTCGCTTCGAAGTGCACCGTCCCAATTCTGTAGCTACGGTGAATTCTATACAATATCACTTTTATACTGTGAATCTTAGTAAGATTTTAGATAATGTTTCTTCTATTTTGCCCAATTATAAGCATTATAATTATCCTTTGCCACATTTTTCTGAACTTCTCTTTTTAGACGCATTGCATTCTTCCTCTATGTACGTACTTAACAATTATTTTCAAAACATTAGTATCCGCTGTATACGATTGTTGTTGGCCAAATTGAGTTATCATCTAAATCTTGAAATTTAAAATTCAGATACATGATTGATTTTTAGTAATTCCGGGCGCGTCAACTACTATTGTCATCGGTCCCGTACGTATAGTGCGTGTTTTTGCCCGGGAGGTAGCGGTGGTCTTCCCGCGCTGAATGGTGAGATCCGGCACTAACCTACTGTCCACTAATGGGGTTTTCCCTAACCGGGTATCTCCCACCAGCGGGGCATCGCCCCAGCCGGGACAAGCTCCAAGCCGCCGACCGATATTCGGGCATGTGTGCTAGTGTAGTGCATGTTAGTGTAATTGTGTGTGTAAGGAGTAAGGATAGGACAAGGAAGAGGAAGGAAAGATCGCGCGCGGTCCGTGGCCCGTTTGTTAGGGTACTGCTCCGGCATTCGCCTAGTGTTAATCGTAGAAACTACAGAAAACTACCGATCAGAGTAGCCGGCCGCTAGAATTCTCCTCCAGACAGCGACTGAATTCGACCTAGCTGAAGAACTAATGTCGAAAACCTTGCCGCCGTCGGGACTCGAACCTAGGACCTCCCGGTCAGAGGCAGTGCAGTGACATCAGTTGATGCACTGAGTCACCTCACCCGGACTTCTGATACATAAACTAATTGTCTTCATATATTGCTTCCATTGTCTCACTTTATTTGAGATTGCCGATTCACACATGTAAAAGAACACTTAATTACTCAATTTCTCTTATAAGGAAAATTTGTTATCACGAAAAGCAAAATAATCTTTATTCTCTGACAATTGGATGATAACTCAAATTTATTAGAATTGCACTTTTTGAATTTGAACTCCACAGTTAGAAATTTCCTATTTTGATGTTTCTGTTTCACAATTTTCTTTTTAATTCTCCGATTTCTTGGACTTTTATTACATTACTTTAATTCAACAAATATGTCAGTCTCCCATTTACAATTATTCACTGCGTCAGAGAAACCTTGATCTGTAGTAAATGACTTTCGCAAGAAGAGGATAACTGAAATTCGTGAGGATTTTTGTAGAACCTAACATTACTTCAATACTTTCGTCCCATTTACTTCAGAAGTACTCAGCAAATTATTTAGTCGTTTCTTGTGCTGTCAAGACAATGTGACGTAATTTCATGCGCAGGTAACTACATGGCCTGAAATACTACATTTACGTTTAGTCTTGCCAAACAAGCGACCATAAATTTCATTCTTTTTTACCAAATTATTTACCAAATTATGTTTGGAAGAAATTTATTGTGACTAAAAACCAAAGTCAATCCGTATATCTATTACTTTACAACAAACAATCTTGAGAAACTCAAGATCATATTAGTAACATTTGTTGGATGTTGAAAAAGCCAGTGAGTTTTCCCAAGGTCATCTATTTTCATTTCATTGATTACGCCAAACTCGTAATTGTGTGGACCATAAAAATCTCTGGCAAACTCTAAAAGAGATAAATATATCGAATCATCTTAGTTGCCTTCTTAAAGAGTTGTGTATGAAAGAAGTCATTATAATAACTGATTTAGAACAGGCTAGCTGGAGATTGAAAAAAGGTCAAGTAAGGCAGTAAATTATCCGCTTTTTTATATAACATTGATCCCGATTATATTTTATTATGCTAATTAATTTGTCAGAAAAATGGTAATTTCAACTGCTGGAAGAATCATTAATGATATCGGCAGATGATACCACTTTGATGGTGGAAATTAAAAAACAATTAAAAGCCATTTTGATGAAAGTCAACAAAGATGTTGCTCAGAAGCTTAATATCAAGAAAATAAAAACCATGACGAGCGATCCCCTCATCCCTTGAAAAGTACACCGTAATCACAGACGTAAAATACTAGGTATCTTCTTCCTATGATTACTGCTTATGGTGATAACTATAAAATAAAGGGTAAGGGTTTGGTTAACGTAAAATTTATGTAAAACCAAGATATCACATTATCAACAAAAAGTTGTAATGTGACGGCATTTGGTGGTTCATTGATTGATTGATAGTTAGTGATTTCGGGCGCGTCAACTATTGAGGACATTAGTCCCGTAAGTGTAGTGGTTGTTTTTCGTCGTGAATTTGCGGTTATCTTCCCCAACTGGATGGCGACATATGGCGCCGACCTACCACCGACTATCGGGGTTTCTCCTAATCAGGTATCTCCCACCAGCGGGGCACCGCCCCAGCCGGGACAAGTTGTAAGTCCCCGACCGAACTCCCGGCATATGTGGTAGAGATGGACGAATGTTGTAAACAAAGGAAAAATATTCGAGCAATACATATATTAAGAACATATGACTTCCAAACACTTTGATGTTGTGAAAAATAGAAACAAGGAAGACCTGTAAAGATATGATTGAAAGGTCACGAATAGTCTACAGTATTCCAAATATCTGAGATTTCAAGGAACATGGCATCTACACCATTCTCCGAAGCGTACTTTGCGCTATACAAGGACAAAGTTTAATCAAAAAGTTGAAGAAATTTCTGAGAAAATTTTGAAAAAAAAAAAAAAGATTCTTTATGTAAAGTACCCTCAGAAATCAAAATATCCGTTTGAAACTCGCACAGCCTCGACTTGGTGGATATCAATCGAGGGACATCAATTTTCGGGAAAATCAGGTGAACGGTTTAAGCGCTAGCGTTGCTAAAACTAGAGAAAGAGACAGCTGACAGAAGTTTTGACATCAGTCGATTTTTCGGTATCAAGGTATCATAGATGTTGTCTACACCACGTGTAAGAGGAAGTAATTTACTATATATAGGAACAAGATATATCCACATTTTTGTTACCTGGGCTCGACAATAAGATTTTCTGTCGAAAATTCGCCGTTTTCCGACGGACTTTTACAATAATTTCCCTTCTTACACTCGTTAGGTCGAGAAAGTAAAAACAATTTTTTCTCTGTTTTCTTGCTGTATAATTGCAGATTCCAACGGTCAATGAAAAGAGATATTATTTCAGTCGTGCTGCTTACGCTTACGATAATGCCTATTTTCCTCTTCAACTAATTATTCGTCGCTAGGTGTGTCATCAAGAAACACTGTTCTTGTGACACATGCTAGTTGTCAAAGATCTCCGTTCTGACACATGATATAAACGAAATATAATAAGTGGCAAAATGACTGGCCTATTTTTCTTTAGCTGAATCTTCCTGGTTTAACTGTAAATCTTACGATATACATTAAAGAAATAATAGTACCCATTTTGTCGTCTTCCGTAAGTTTTCCCAATTCTTTAGTTTCTTCATTTAGAGTTTGTGCAGCAATATATCATATACCTAGAAAACTATGGAAAACATCTATTAAATATGATCAAGTGTTAAAGAAATATACAGATTACAAAATTTAGACTACAGAAAAACTAGTTTTTATTTTCTTATATTATAAAAGCTTAAAATATTACAATTCTCATTTGATTTACAAAAAAGCAACAGAAAACGTGTTTGTTAGCGTAAATAGACATCATGCATAAGATATTTAACAAACACGATACGGCATTTAAAACCGTGTAGGGCAGGCTGTTCCAAGTCGGCCTATCGCGGGCCAAGGGCGTCCACGTGCATTCGTGGCTTGCCCAGGAGGAGGATGTGAATGGGGAACAGCTCTTATCACTATCGCTTTGCTTTTCATGGAAGAAACCACAACCCCTTTTTCTATCTCACCGGATACCGTACCATCAGCGATGCAGTTGGAGATAAATAGATTTGCAGAACTCCCTACATCTAAAGGGCAGATATTTTAATACCCTTAATTTGTTACGATGGTATCAGAATTTACATGTTAAAATCTTATCCAAGCTTCATAAAATGTTATGTTCTTTGGGTCAACACATTGTTGTGAGCTGCTTTTCTCTGTAATGAAAATAATAATACAACAAAGAACCCAACTTCAGAGCAAAATATTGAAGAGCGAGTTATGCATTCAAACAGTCCAAGGACTAACACCAGATATTGCTTCACTTGTTAAAAAAAATAATTTCATAAAATATTGTTGAATTGAATAGAATTTTACGTAGGTTTCTTTCTGAGTATGAGCCTCGGTGTGCCCTCCGTTCCCCAATACCTCTCCCTGCGTCGGCTATCAGCTGCGAATTGTCGCCAAAGACGAAGGCCAACCTGCGACCCAATGGCTTATGTTTCACCAGGCGCCGGCAGGGATTATTGACAGCAGTCTGTGCCCGCCAGTCTTCGCCAGTGCCCGCAGTGGCTCGCGGGCGCCCGCGTCCATCTAAGGAGGAATAGCCTCGTGTAGGGTTTTCATTTGCTTTGTCTCCAGTCTTCACGTCATGGATTGCACCTACTTTGCCGTAGTTACGGGATGAATTAAGCTTCATTTGTTTAGAAGAGCACTTTTAAGATTTTGTTTATTAGACAAACTATATTTTTTTTGTTTTTATTCCAAGAACAGACCACTATTCTCTGTTTTGTTGATATTAGGAAATTTAGAAAGTGTATGAATTTGTTTTTTGGTGTTGAAAAAGAAGCTTCAATAGAGTACTGAAATCCTTATGATTCGGGTTATTGTCATAATGAAACACAAAATTATTTCCAAGACCCATTTCTAGTGCATCGATAACTTCCTCTGAGATGTTAACATACACTTTCTGTTCGATCAATTCATTGATTGTACGTAGCCGACCCATTCTTTGAGAACTTCTAGATTAGCATGGAACCGCTACTATGTTTGACTATATACAGACGTTTTCGAGGGTCATCTGCATTAAGGTTGCGCCATACGATTTTCTTTATTTACCAAGTACTTTCTTTAGGCATGATACCCTTTCTTCAACAAATATTGCGGACTGTATTAGGTGACATTTTAACCTCATTTTTACTTAGTTTCTCTCCCTATTTTACAGCGTTAATTTTTGGGCCTTTTTTTAATTTTCTATAATATCAATCTTTTACCTGGAACAATTTACATCTTAGCCTCTCTCCTCGGAGACCATTTCCCACTGTTTTATGAACACAAAACTTACAAATGAGTGATTACACTCTATAACGAGCTCTATTTAGAAGTTCAGATATTTTTCGGAAAATTTGCACTTATTGTGTATTCTTGTAATTACTTTTATTGAAGCGTTACTAGTTCCTGGTCATTTTCACCACCCAGAATGCGCTGGCAATTTTCTACTTAGGATTGACCATGCTATGCCCCGTATCAGTGCTACATCGAATGATATGAATTACAGATTGGCAAATCCGTGATTATCTACTTTATTTTGCTTCATTGCTTCGACTGTACGATCAGTTCCTGAACCTAGGTTACACGCCTCTGTAGCATTTTGTGTAATTTTCTGCGTTCTGCGTTTTTTTACTACGTCTGACATTTGATTAGCTGTTACGGTGCCGTCCACTCAGAACCTTACACGTCACTACAGTGACATCATAATGGTGGCATTCAGCCTTCAGATTGAAAGACACCGCAACAGCTAATTTACTTTAAATGCAGTTCTGTAAAATCTTAAGTATAATCGGCCTGTTGGTCTAGGGGTATGATTCTCGCTTCGGGTGCGAGAGGTCCCGGGTTCAAATCCCGGACAGGCCCGTCTGCGTTTTAGTTTCGAGTAAATGACAGAATGGACTTCGGGTGATTTTGGGAAATGTACTTCATCATTCTGCAGGAAGCTATCTTTGAATGAAACGAATTAAAGATTGCCTATTTGTTGTGCAGGGCAAGACGTATTCTTGAGATATGTCGAAAAAATCATTTCACCCGTTTATTAAAATTTAATTCCTCCACATATTGGACTAAAAGCTCAAATATAAAATTTCGCGAGTCAGTCGCGTCATTTGTAGTCTAAAGTTATATATGGCGACGTGACAAATAAATCCATTCTTTTTAAAATTAAAATTAAAATGCATGCAGAATTATGATTTAAGAATTCGGAATTAAAATATCTGGGGAAGAATACTCTTCCACTCAACGGTAAAACAGAATTTCCTTATATTAAGAGTTAAATACAAAACGTCCAAAACGAAAATAAGATACAATAAAATGCATTGCTATGCGTATAAAAGTACGAAGCCTCCGATAAAAAGGTAAATATTCTTATATGTCAACATATTCATATTTATGCAAAAGTCATCATACCTAGAACATATGTTTTGTAAAAGGAAAAGTATACACTAAATGTACAAGCTATGTTGACTACCTCTGTCGAAATCAACCAACTGATGGGCCGTCACGAAAAAGGGGAGGGATGAAAAATAACAAAGAAGGGACTCAGACTATAAGTGCAAGAAAAATCAAGCCAAAAGAGGAACAAGCTATCTAATAATTCTAATATTCTCTTGTAAAAAAAACAATTAACTGATTATCTTTAAATATCCGAAGTATACCTCTATCCGACCAAAATATATTATTTAAATGAATGTGTTTACTTCAGCGCACTATTTCAAGCTGAACTATAATTTCTCACTCACCACATCAACTTCTTATTCAGCAAGTGCTTACTGAAGACAAAACCTTAGCGTAGGACGGAACATTAAACTTCAGAGCCCCACGAAATATAAGCACGAGAGGAGCCCGTACGATGGCCTGAAGTTCGTGCCGGCATTGTCATTTATTTTGACGAGGTATCCGCCGCCCCATCTGCCGGTCGGGTTATCGGGTTCGATGGCGCGTTAAGCAAGGGCAGGTGGCGTGATCCGCGCGCCCGGGGCGAGACGCGCTCAAGCCGCGTGGAGGCGGGTCGAGTTGGGTCGGGTCGAGTCGAGTCGGGCGAAGCGGGGCGAGGCCGGCCACGCCACCAGCAGGAAGCGGAGGGACGGGGCGCGCTGCGGGGAGCGGCGGGGAGAAACGAAGCGTGCCGAGCTGCCGCGCCACCGGCTCCGACATCCCCGCAGCAACGCGACCCGCGTGCCGGCGCGCGACCGTCCCTCGCGCCGCCTCCGCCGCCACCGCCGCCGCCGCTTGCAAATTCGAGATATTGCCTTGTGCGGCGCCGCGACGCCGCCGCGACGCCGCCGCGCAGCGCCGGGTTCGGCGCCCCGGCGACCGCCCGTTACCAGCCCCGGCCCCCGGCCCAGCGCTCTCCCCGCGCTTGCCGCGGCGACGTAATCGTCAGCATTACAATGAGCTCCGGGGCCGTCGTTGGGAAGTGCGCGGGGACCGCGGCCAGGGCCAAGCGGATACCGTCTCGCCCTCACTCCCGGATTCGTCCTAGGGCAGGTTCCGGTTCTCGAATCGTCTGAAATCGCGAAAAAAAAAACAACAACCGACGACTCGGAAACTAGGTTTCAGTGTTGCCTTCATTATTTGATGCCTTCGGATTTTATACTTCTAAAATGAGGATCGGCGGTATCCAAACGGATACCGTCCCACCCACACTCCCGGATTCGTCCTAGAGCATGTTCCGGTTCTCGAATCGTCTGAAATCGCGAAAAAAAAGCAGACGACTCGGAAACTAGGTTTTAGTGTTGCCTTCATTATGCGATGCCTTCGAATTTTATACTTCTAAAATATCCTTATTTATGTGCTATGGCAGCTTTCAAATTTTAACACTTTTATTTTTTTTCAGAATAGAGTGTAAAATAATTCCTGAATTATTATTTCTATTTCACAACAAGTATCTTATTTTGCCTCATACGACAGTAATGGCACCTATCCCACTAAGCAAATTCCGTTGTTTATTATTTTTAAAATCACACTTATATTATTTTAGTTTTATTACATAAGTGGATTTACATAATTCTAGATTCCAGGAATTATACGCATTTCAAATAAATTTGAAGATGGAAGCCATCTGTAGCAACAGCAAAAAGAGCTCTGATAAACGCTTGAAACGGTAAAAATTCCTCCGTTTAGTGAATTTCCACAATTTCTTTGAAAAAATTGAAAGTTTTATTATTTATTTATTTTCATCTGTAATATTTTCCATGTCTTCCGAAACACGTTTTTCCTTTAACTTCTGCACGTAAATATCATGCAGAAATATCATCAGAAATAAATCAATATTGACCTTTACTTTCTTGGACGAAGTCAACGTAGTTCAAACAAAGTTCTGTAATGCTGCAAAAATCGATCTGGAGATTTCGATGGAAAAATATCTTTGCGGGGTCCTGATACCAAAAAAATGTTTTTTTTCGAAACGTCTGTCCGTCCGCCCGCCTGTGAACAAAATTTTCACGTAAACCGTATATAGAGTTTTGACAAAACTCGAAATTCCCCACTCGATTTTGGTTGTCACGATCTCTAGATTTTCAAACGCATTTTTTTAAATTTCTTGGAGGTACTATACATTATGGAAGAACGGAATTTTCAAAATTTTCTCAAAAAAGCTCCAAAGTTTTACTCGAAAAGAATAAAGAACCCTTAAAAATTGAGTATCTTGTTTTCATTGACATCTTCAAAATTTATAAACTTTCAAAAGCAAGATTTTCCGATCACTCTTCCAACTACTCTTTTTCTTAATCAAATCTGCGATTTAAATTTAGATCGTGAAATAGTGTCATGTTCATTACTATGTAAACAAATTCTATAAAGGAATACTATGTAAACGTGTTCTTGAAAATGGCTCCAAATTTTTTTCTTCTAAACATTTTATTTACAAAAAGCAAATTTTGCTTAACAATAACAATGGCATAGATTCGATTTTCATTATACGCTTTGGAATTTTGTTTAATGTTTTAGTAATATTTTGTAAAAATAAAGTTTATTTTTTTCAATTTCCCTTACACTTTCAATATCGAACCTCGCAATTTCTTAATGCAATAGTTTAATCGATATTTCAATTAATTCACATTCAGTATTTTCACGTTTTTTGCATTTTTTTAGTTTTTTAGAGGTGTCAAAAGCAACGAAATTTTGAGAATGCATTCCAAGTGCCACCTGATTTTGGCAACATCTCAGATGCTTCCGTGCTGGGATGATAAAATAATGGGCTCGATTCGAATCTTGTCCCATGCGAAATACTTCTTTTTATTTCTTGAATATTCATTTAAGCGTGCATAGAATTCAAGTGAGGAAGTAATTTTAGTTCTAAATTTTCAAAAACTTAGTTGTACTTTTTTTGAGCCTTTCGGGAAAGTTTTTCGAAATTAAGTGAAGTGTAGTTGTACAGAAGTTGGATTATTATAGTTTTACATGACTGTTACAATTAATAAGAGAAAAATGCGCAATTGTAGCACCAATAGTTTTACATCAGTTGTTCCACCTTTAGGAGACACTTAGGTGGTTGCTGCAACCAGTCTCCAACTTTCGATCAATGGATGCGAAACCATACGAAAACGGAAAGTGGATCGGATTGCGAAGAGAAACTTGTGCGCCGACCGTGGCCCGTTGTGAAGGGTAATGTTTACGACAGTCCCCGAAAACCTGTCAGAAGAATCCACGGAAACGACTGAACCGAGCCGTCTTCTAGAATTCACATTCTTGCGATATTAAACTGCGGTCTACTTAACAGATGTATAATTCGCACATTCGAAGGACTGGAACTTGACAGACTGAACTACGCAGCTTCAGTTAACTCATCAATGCAGTTGTTATCGCAACAGTTACGATTATATTGTATGATTGTAATAATCATTCGAATAGTCACAGCCTTTCGTTGCACTATTTCACAACAATACTCGTGGATCAGTGGGATTTCACCTTTTCACTCTTCGAGAATTCGTGCTGACAAGGCTAATTGGCAGAATGCATTAGCAGATGTAGATGGAGGTCTTGTCTCATGTATTAAAATGGATTTACAATACAGTAAAACTTTATTTTTGAAGTTTTTTGTAAATTTCTTTGTGCAACCATCTGAGTTACAGATCGTTGTGGTTTTAGAACTTGCTTACAGTTTCAGCAACTTACTGTTAATGTAAATGGACAGTTTTATCTTAATAACTAGTAAAGTTTCCGTTATTTCATGCCAAATATTTGTCATTTTTCTTAAGGTTGACAGTAAAGTTACGGAGGTATTTCATTTCCTTCTCGCAAGGAATTATTTCTGGAGATGTGTGAATGTGTACTGTTACCACATTTTTTTATAAATATACATGATTAATTTCTATTTAATTTAACGTGTTATTTTCTTATACAAGTTGATGGTTTATCTACAAAAAAATGATTTGGTCCATTAAAACGTCTTTAGTTTCAAAAATTACAAACACTCGCTACTATAACTGTATTATTGAAAGTAGAAATTTCTACTTTCTATCCATACTACGTTATTTCGCGCTCAAGTACAAATGTTCTAATGCAGCGGAAAGTGGTGATTTTTCGTCAGAAAACTCGTATTGTTGGACCCTGATTTCAAAATCTTTTATAAATATTGTTCTCGTAGGCTGTGATTTACTTCTATCATGCATTCAAAATTCACGTTTTGCAGGACCTTGATACCCGAAACTTGATTTACGGCTAAATGTCTTTCCGTCCATGTGTATACATCTATCCATTAGTGATCAAAGCCAGCAACATCAGCGATTTTCTTTAAAAAAGTATTTAATCGATCAAGGCGAACTCCGGTTCTGTGAATTTGAAACGGATATTTTGATTTTTGGAAGTCCTACTTGGAAAGAAGTCTCAATATTTTGAAAACTTTTCAAGAATGACAACATTTTTGTATTCAACTTTGTTCTCGGATAGTTTAAAGGAAGCTTACAAATGTCTTAAGTCTAATTTTTGTTAAAATCTGAAATTTCGAAAATTGTAAAAGTTTGGGCGTCTTTCTATAATTACAATATTGAAGACAGATTTTTTTTCATAATGAAATTTGATTTTCAAAGATAGACCTTTAAACAAGGTAATGTACAATTTTTCGAAAATATGAGACGTTTTGCGTACATTTGCGTGAAATATAGGCAATTTAAAACTAGATGTGCAAAAAGAGCACATATTTTCTCGCATTACTGGGAACGGTTACGAAATATTAAAATATTGTCATTTCTACCCTTTGTTCAGCCATCATTAAAAAGGTCCAAACAATTTCAAACAAAGCGTCTGCGGTGGATAATTGCAATTCTTTTGATAGTCAAGGATCCCTTTCTTATTTCTATAAAAGAAACAAACATGAATAAATCTCAACTGTTACAATATTTCCAAATTATACAAAAAAGGCTATTTTCAATTGTAAATGTAACATCCAGAACTGAAGTCTATCCAATATATCGATTACGATTGAATTACAGTACATAACTGCGGCACCTTTACATAATGTCCATCTAATGCATATTTTGCCCTTACCTTTAAATATATTATTTGCGATTTTAATATAGTTGAAAGTACTATTTGACAGAAATAGAAAATGATGCATTAACGTTAAGTAAATAAAGCCACTTTATCTTGTTTTGTCTTGATCTGTTTTTGATGAAGGATTCTTTTTTAAGATCTGTTTTTCATTAAGGAAAAATACGGTTACATTCATCATTGTTGATGTTTTCCAATTTTCGAAAATTCAGAAAGTGCAATGAAAATGAGACCGAAGGAAAATGAGACCGTCTTTCCTCTACGAGAAGAAAACATTTTTTGAGAGTCTTGAATATATTGTGGCTTCATGTAGAGAACTCTCTAAAATATAGATATGCGTTTCAAATTCGACAGACCGGATTTTCGGTATCATTACGTGAATTCTGATTAAACTGAAAAAATGCCGTAATTACAGTTTTGTTGAAAATGTTTTTTTATAAATTGAATGAACTTCACGCAAAAATGACGCACTAATTACTAGTTTTTCAAAAAAATTGTAATCGACATTTTTTAAAGATATATTTTAAAAATAAATTTCATTAAAAAATCTCTATCTACAAAACTACTTCTGGATGTTCAGTTTCACAATTTTCAAAAATACAAAGAGTTTGGCAATGATGGGACATACACTTTTTTTGGTATTGGAGCTTTTTCGAGCAAAAATTACCTATTTCACGCAAAGTTACGCGAAAACTACTTACTTTGTGGAAAAATTGTAGCTGAGTTTATCTTAAGATCTTTATTTGAACAATAGATTTTTTCGGAGGAAAATACGTCTTAATTGTAGTTGTTGTAGAAAGGTTGCGAAAAAATTGAACTTTCGCACTTTTAAAAAAAATTATGGCTGTAAATGAGAATGGGCCACGCCATTTTTAGAGTTCTTTTCTCAATTCAAGAACAAATTTTAATGAAAAAATTAGAAACTTTTTGAGGAAATTTTGAAATTTTTTTAACGCAGCATGTGAAGTACCGCCCAAAAATCAAAACAACCCTTTTAAACTCGCAGGGCCTTGAATTCCTTCAAATTGATCGAAAATATCAATTTTGGAAAACATCTGAACGGTTTATACGTTGAACACAGATGGACGGACGGACGGACGGACGACGGGCTGCCAAACATTTTGCCCTCAATTGGTTTTTCGGTGTCAAGTTAGCCGAGAGAGTAAAAATAAACAGGTTTCGGTGAAGATTAGATCCTACCTTACACCCTAAAGCAATCCAAGACTACAATAGATATAATTTAAAATATCCTGATCCCTGGAAAGACTGGTTCAAAAAGCCCAAGTAAATAGAGCTCATATTGACTGCTTTTTTATGTAATTCCTATTCTTGCTGCGATAATAAAATCGATTTTTGAAGCACGTTCCTCCAAAAAAATAAAGTGCACACGAGCTTATCGTAGCTTATCGATGCTTCGAGAATTCCTACACAAATTCAACTTCAAAACATTCAAATGCGACATTTTTGTAATAAGAATCTAAAATTTCATATATATTCACAGTCAGAAAACATGGGGATATTTCAATTTTTAAAATTAAATATACAAAAATATTACCTTTTCAGTTACCTGCGGTACGTCGCGGAGTGACCATTACGATGTAAACGTCTCGGAGACAGTGTCACGATTGTGTGAGTTTCTAGTACTGTTACTGTACGAGTGCGATAACTGCGTGTTCACTAAATTATTTTTTGGTCCTCAATATACAACCTACATTACAGGTCAGCTGCAATGCAGCTGACAGTGAACTTGTGTGACGTCTCTTGTAAACAATGGAAAACATAACCAAAGAAATACCTAACAACCAACCCGCAACAGAAATGAACGAGACATATGCCTGAGCAACCTCAACTGATATCTTCCCTATGAAAGACTAAGCAATATTTATTGAATCTCAGGAGGATCTAACAAGTTCGCATAGGTAAAACTGCTCTGAATCTGCAGTGAATCTCAACGACTTCAGGTTTATATCACATGTCTCAAACATGAAAATTTGTGATTTCCTCAGGAGTAAATCTGTTCAAATCTGACCACATCACTGAAAATCATAGTGTCATAAATATCAATAACTAAGTTTGAAGTAAGGTCACTTATCAGTAAGTAGAAGAGGCTAATTATATCAAAGGTGTGTTTAAAATAGAAATGTGCAAAAGAAACGTTAGCAATATTCTAAAACACTTTTATTTAAACCGGAATCTCAGAACTAGATTTCTCTCTTACAATTAACTTTAGATTAATGAACTAGGAACAAGTATATGCGGCTCTAGATGATCCCAATAAACTCTCCGACACAACCATTGTATTTAATGATGATAGGACCCATATATCATTACAAGCAGATTCTGAAAAAAATAGTTAACTTACAACTGAAGGGAATCCTTGTAGGATACAAGTAAAGAAAAAGATGAAACAAGAAAAGAGTGATTATAATACGTCACAAGAAAATACACAAGCCAACACCGTAGAGGGGCTCATTGCACCATTGAAAGCCACTACGGCAGAGAACCCTGAAAAAATCCCCCCCATTTTACGACTAACTTATTTTTTTCATTCCTTTGGATCTAACACATCAACTATGTGTGCAAATACCTTCACTGAGGAAATTCAATCCGTTATTCAAATACTGACTGAAAACTATCGCTTGTTAACAGAAATATAAATTAAGATCAGGTTCTCAAGACTTATAAATAAATTAAAGATATGGAAACGACCAACAAAAGAACCGCAAACGGACACCTGGAATAAAATTAATGAAAATCGTAAAGATATATTAATTTTATTTGCTAGGTCCGAAAGGCCTCAACCGCTTGAAACAACCACAAACCTGAGACAATGTGTGTACGGGAAGCCAATTGTAAATCAGACAGAGAAGGAAGGGTGAAATGGTTGAAATGTTTTTACAAAATTCGTGTTTCTTCTAACATTGCTTGTGATGTAGCGAATTTTGAAGCATATCATTTACCCTGTAAAAAATTGTAATAAAATCTTATACAGAATTGACTGCTACTGAGATTCAGGCACCAATAGCCATACATGTCTGCAATATTTACTTACCCAACAACTATTCCTTTGAAACAGCGACATCAAATATAAAATTAATTGATTAATGTTTTATCATACTCGGTAACTCAACAGCGATAGAACCATACGTGACTTCAAAATAATATATGCAAAAGGCCTTTGTATTAAACTGTAATTGAAGAAACTGATTTGTTTCTTCTAATTAGTGAGAGGGACCAACACTTTTAATATGCACAATTGAAATACAAGTCCAATTAAATTCACCATTCAAAATTTTCAATTTTACAACTTTTCAATGTAACTGGTTTCCTTATGATAGTGATAATTTCTCTATCTTCATAAACATTAACAACCCCTTCAGTACGTACAAGCAATCATAAGCATTTTCAAGATGGAACTACAACATGGCTAACCGGAGTCTGTTTAAGAAACTCATCAATGAGTTTAAATACCAATAGCTTTCATGAAACAGAAGATACTGACATTATTAGTACATATTTTAATGAAATCATCACTAAAGCTGCTAATGAATCAGTTAATTAAATCAAACTATCAAATACACCTCAAGTAGACCCCTGGCAAATGCAAAATTCCACAAAAAATGTAAACAAGCCGTCAATCAGGAAAAAACGCATAATACTGAAGAAAACAAAATGCATGGCAAAAGGATGAGAGCTACTTAAAAAGAGTAATTAAAGAACAAAAGCAGATTCACGGCCAAACACTGCTTCATGCTTAACTATGGAAAATATGAAAGTCTAAAGGGCAAAAATAAACGTGTCAAGGAAAGAAGGGGGGAATAAAATACTTTTTACCAGCCCAAAATTATTACTGATCCTAAAGACATGTCAAATTCCCTTACTTGTAACCTTGTCATGAATCTCAGCTCGCAAAAATATACAGAATCTTTTCATCAGAAAAATGCTAAAATTAACATAGAAGAGTATGTAAACAATAAGAATCTGTCATCATACCAAATCAACAACATTATTACAATAAAAATTCAGCTCAACTATTAACGAAATCAAAAATTGATCACCTGGACTTCACAACATTCAATATATTTTTTCAAAACATTTACTATTTGAAGGAAAAATAACTTTATGAAATATACAACATTATATGGGATAAACATGTATTTTCTAAAATATTGAAATATGCTATTGTTATTCCAATGCCTAAACCGAATCAACCCAACAAAAAATTGGAAATTACAGACCAAACTCACTAACATAGTGTATGCAAAATAAAATGCGCTAGGAATCTGTCTTCACCTATTCAAATCTCTTATTAAAATTACATTTGTGTTGGAAGCAACCAGATCACTTAGAAACAAGTTTAGGGGACAACACTTCCAGCATCTATTATGATTTCAGGGAGAACGCAATTTACGCTCTCTTTTGTTACAAGCTGCAGTTCGTGCTACCAACAAAATTTCTGTTGCAACATTCTTACCTGCAAAGTGCCACTGCAGCGATACGTTCCACATGCGTTATATTTAAAAAATATTAACAAAAGATTTATATGGTTTCTGGACCTTCAAAATATTACATCCCATATCGAGTTTGGTTGCAGAGTAGGCCAATTAACCTCATATCATTTGGTAGGAATTGATACATGTACACAAGAAGCTTTTGTCAACAGGCAACATTTTTTGAATGTACGTCTATGTATAGAAAAAGTCAACGACATAGTTTGAACCCACCGAATTGTAACTATACTACAGGAAAATGGACTCGTATCTCAGTTCATAAAACAATTATAAATGTAAGAGCTATCCAAGTGAGAGATAATGGAAGTCAATCTGAAGTACAGCATTTCGAGAATGCAGATCCGCACCGATCAGTGTAATACCGTTCTCAACACCCACCATATGTTATATCAATTTCCTTTATTTCTGCTCATCAGACAATGTACAAAACATAAGTTCAAGGGGAAGGACTGGTCGTAACATCCAAAGATTATCAAAGAAAATAACACAATTCTGTAAACAAAGAAATAGTGGATATGAAATATATGTAAACATCTATTTAATTATTATACACCAAAAATAACCCTATAGTACAATCTAATTTTGTAGTTTACGAAATGTTGCGTGTTTAGTTTATAAATAATGTTTTGTATTATTTACTAGGTACAGCCATTATAATTGATACGAATATATATATATATATATATATATATATATATATATATATATATATATATAGTATCGTGTAATGTAATTTACTGTAATGCCTTATAATTTAAAAACTATAAAGACCTAATTACTCATGACCAGAGCTGTCGATGCAACAGAAAATTAACAAAAAATCCACAATGAATAGTTCAAAGTTTAACAATAATTTCGATAAAAAGTAGATGTTTCCAACTCGGACCACCTGTAATTATTAACTTTCTTTCCAACTTATTGTTAACTCGTTTACACGACCACTTACAGAATTATAAAGATTATTCGGATTAGATAATGTCATAGGATGTCATTAATCTGATTGTATTTTCGTATAAGAGAACCTTTACCAAAACTATGTTAAGTATTATTTTTATAAATATACCCGGTTATCCCCAACTTGTCTATAACTTATAACTGAGACACATTTTCAGATGTATGAATATATTGTATTTGGGCAAACAAATTCGATTCATTTTGGCAATTCAAATATAGTGGTCATGTAATCATAATCTTAGTTTCAGTTATAAGAACAGTGCATATAAAAAATCCGATAAATACCGTAAAAGTCTATAATATTAAATCGCAATGATATATTAAGTATTATCACTACACACGTTTCGAAGATAAATATTACGAGAATTGTAACTACAGCCCCAGAGGAAGGTTGAATACATGTGAAATGTTTTATTATGCATTCCAGTATTCTTCACTAAACTTAAAATAAGAAAATAATTGCTTATATATTAAGCAACCTTTCTTCTGTGTGGCGTTTTTTGTAAGTAACCTCTAAAATACTGTTTTAGTCTAGAGGTGTGCAATACAGGCAGAGGACTTGCTAGCAGATACTGTTTATCTAGGGGCCTGAAGCAACCAAAAATACCCTAAACAAACCGCACAAAATAATATTCAAAAAGTATTGCGCACCTGCTCAAGAACATCAAATAAAACACTCTCGTATAACCCTGAAAAAATTAAATATTTTAACAGGAACAGTCTTGAGAAGTACTGTAGTAACCATGTTCAGTATAAATGTTCTTTCTACTAAGAATATGCCCAAGCAGTGATGCGCTGAGTATGAGAATTGAGTCAGAGCGGGAAGTATAAGAATCAAATATTCATTCAAATCACAATCACAATCAAAAATGACAATCAAATATCTGTCATTTTTGGATTTTTTCGAGTTTTTGGATGCCTAGCAAAACAGTAAATATCTCTCAAATGTCCGGTTCCTTCTTAGTTTTCTTCCAATTTCTACTTGCGTTGGAACTTCCTAATGTAGGTTGAATACGAACAAGAAATAAATGTACTGCATTACAACGAATAGTGCTTGTCAAAGATAAATATCACGAGAACTGTAAATTATATTGAAACTCTCATCGAAACGATACGTACAGTAAAACACGACACATCGACAATTCACAGTAAATCAGTAGATGAATATTACTTTCTTTCATAACTAGACGAATCACTAAAGAAGGACGACTGTATATAAGATGATTTGCTTATAAAATACACTCCGCTTACTGCATTCTTCCCAATTGCATTTTTCGCATCCCAGCGAAGTGAATTAGAAGAAAATGTCTACGTACTATTTACATCAGACCTGCTCTCCACACACTGCACGTTTACAGCAACGTTGGAAGATCTATGGCTTTTTCTCTGGTCATGAAAAATCCAACAACTCTTTCATGATTACTCCAGGCACATCTCAACAACATCATATGTGGCTAAAATGTTGGCACGTAAAAATTAACAAAATGAAATTCAATTCACGTGATATTCACTATCGACAAAGATGTGTTTATTTGTACCTCTCGTACAAATAAATAACCAAGTAATTCTCCTAGAAATAATTATGACGTTCTTAAAAATTTACTTGGATGAAAGATTAACCTGGAAAACATTACTACAAAAAAGGAAAGGACTGGATAAAAAATTTAAAATATACTCCTGGTTTACTAGCAGAAACTCTGGCATAATAATAAAACCTACCAACATAACAATTAAACTCATTAGAACATATGGAATATAAGCGTCAGCATGCGTCTCGAACTTTTTAAGCTAAACTTGTAAGTTCAGCAACCATTGCATCGTGGTTCGCTGGAAATATTCTTCGTCAAGATTTAAAAATATCACAAGTAGCAGAAATGAGCAGCCTCAAATATCAGCGAAGACCAGAAAGATATCCAAATCATTCGGCAATGAATATTTAAACAGCTTCAATTCATAGGAACGAAATACGATTAAGCTGTAAGATTTATTGATTGATAGTGTTTGATTTTAATTACTTTGGAAGGAGGGTCATCATTGGATGAATTACTGACACGCGTTGGTACGTACGAGTTGTCTATTTTTCTGTACATGAAGAAATTACAAATAAAGAAAATATAAATAATATTAGAAATTACGGAAAAAGAAAGAACTGACATCTGTTTTGAGACAAAAAACTGCCCGGAGACATTATGATTAGATGTAATTAATATATAAGCATTAAGATCGAATGGCATTGCGTTTAAGATATTGATACGAGTATGAGCTGTTTGAATGTGCAAGGTTCTAAAGAAAAAGGAGAATATTTCTAATGCTAGAGACGTTTACAGAGCATTGAATCAAAATCAACATATTGAAGAAAGTTGGTATACTATTTCTTTCAGAAAAAATCTATGAATATTAGACATATAAATATGAGACAAAACGTTTAAATTTCAAAATATATCCCATTTACAATGATGTTTTAAGAGTACTCGGGAAACCAAACCAGAGAATGTATTCAAAACGGCAAGCATCAAGAAGCATAAAGTCTAAGAAATGAGAAAAAGATTTGTAGTGTACTCCATTCAAAAGACCTGTAAGGGAAGAGATATCACAATGACAATTTATATTTCACATATTTATAGTTGTCTCTGAGTTACAACTTTCGAACCAGTATAGGTACCGAAATACAGATAACTAGAATTTAGATATTGTAACATTTAATGAGCATTTTTGTTGAACTCTAACAAGGATGCGTGATAATGAGAGCGGTTAGACTCTGTTTGGGGCCTTTTCTTACCTCAGGTAAAATAATGTTTTTGAAACACTGAAAATTTGTTTACATGACCTTCTCCCTTTAGATATGCTATTTACGTACAGTTTTACATTTTTTGTAAAATTTTCAGTCTTTAAGTGTTCTTGGTTTGAAGTAATTTGATGTTTTATGCGACTACCATCAAAAATGTTCCCAAACGCGATATAATTTACACGTTACACGTCTAAATTATAAGAAAAATTCTACAAAAGGATATATTTCAGTCTTATAATATTATGTTGTTGTTTCTTAATGAAAATCTGGCGTATTTCTCTACTACGAGTCGGTAGCTTTGCATCAGACATTCTCATGCCGGTATGGTACACACCTACATTGGTTACAAGGGTTACCTACCCTTGTAGAATGTTTTTTTCTGGAAATATTATTCTTTGTTCCTTTTAGAACGATATTGAAAATTAAGCAAATAAATAGCATCATTTTCTTAATAATTTCAAACTGCATTCTTGCATGAAATACAGGTAAACTATTGGGTAAAAGGTGTGGGGTCAAATCTGACCCCAAACAGAGTGCACGTAAGTAACAGAGAAACAGATTCGAAAGGTTAATAACGAAAAACAATCGAACCCTTTTAGCAAGTAGATGACAGCTTATAACAGAATGTTCTGCATTATTCTTTTAAAAAATATATTACATTTGCAATTTCGTACGTCCGGTAAGAACTTAGCCTGTCTAGAACTAATTCGCGCTTAGCAGCGAATAACCACGTTCTGCAAGATTTGTCCATGGTATTGCAAAGCAAAAAAGTAAAGAAATACATGGCTTTCAAGCGTTAAGATCAATATTGGCTCAAGATTGAAGACTAACGACGAAGAAAAGTTTTAAGACTGGAAATACAAGAGCAACAGCAATGATATCAGCGTAATGTAAATGCAATGTTAATAAATTATGATGGAGACTATGATAAAATCAGCAATATGAAATCTGAATACATTAGTAAACGCTGTAATGTTTGATAACTTAAATTAGTTGTGTAAAAGACGTTTACTAGTGTATTGAATCGCTGCAAAATGAGTTGGCAGGGCAAGAAACACATTTGTCACAAAATAAGAATGATAATTAATTTTAAAAAATTAAATCAACGTGGGGATACTCATAGTAGTAATTGCTACGTATCCCGTACATATGCAAAATACAAGATTATTTCCTATCATTTTAACAGACTTTCAAAATGATCTTTATTGGTATTTTTTTCACGTATAGAACGTTAGGCACTTGTTCTCTTGTACATAGACACGTGTGAAGAAGTCACTAATGAGGATATTGTTCTTATAAACTAAATTAGTGGTACAGCAACCACGTATTTTCTCGAATTTTTAACGGATACGAAATATTTTAATACCGCATTTTCTGTCCATATTAAAATATCTCAGTTATCACTTTAAATCTTATTATTAATCTTAGCGCATCAAATGAGAAACGGATTCCTTAAGCTAATACATCGACACAAATTGGAAAAGCCTATCCTGCGTTCCATACAGCGAGAAACATTATCGCCCAGCAATGAGTAGTAATTCTAGGAATTTCTACCTTCCATGTCATTTCGTAGCCATTGCGATATTGAGACATTATATTTCGTGAAAGATTGTCTTCAGGAAAAGAAATACCGAAAATTTTTAATTGCAAGTTAAATATTTCCCAAAATTGTTCATATTTATAAAAAATGTACACGACATAACATGAAGGTCTATTTTTAAAGAACACAATTTATTCTCTAAAAAATCTCTATCATCAATATTTCAATTTTGCAACCTTAATTGTTTGTAATTTTCAAACATACAGATTTTTAACCAAAATGGCTTCGCTCTGCGCCAATTTTATAAGATAAATTTTATCTGTACAAGAAAACAAAATTAATTATTTTTCTTTTAATTAATATTTTTTCAAGCAAGAATTATGCAAAATACTAGTTTTTTAAAAAAAGGTATATGATCTTATTTAAAGATCCAATGCTTTAGAATATATTTCCTTTAAGAAAAAATATCTATTTTCAATATCGTAATTTCGCAATCTTAATTTTTGTTTTCGGAAAAACAGTATTCACTGAAAATAGGATTTGAACCATTTTTATCATTGTATCATTTTTATCATCTATGTAAGAAAATAATAAAAAACATTTAGAGACTTTTTTGTGAAAGTAATATTTTTCAATTGCCTTTTTCATTTTTTAATTGCATATTCCTCATAAAATTACGCAAAAAATTCTCGTAATTTCTAATAAATGCACTTGCCATTATTTAATACGCTGCCTTCGGAAAATGTGTTTCGTTAAAAAAAAACATTTTCAATATTGTAGTAAATTAAAATTAAAATTATTGTAGTTGTTGGATGACAGTAAAAGAATTTTTAACTGAAGTAAATTTTGAAAATTCAGACTGTTCAATGAAAATAAGAGTTGCGCCATTTCTTTAAGGGTTCTTTGCTATATTGGAACCTTGCAGATTGATACGGTAATATCAATTTTAGAGAAACTCTCATGAAGGATTTAGGTGCTAGCGTTGACTACCGACGGACAGACGGACTGACCGACGTTTTGCAACCCAATAATTTTTTGATATCAAAGACCCAGAAAACATGGAATCTGACAACAAATTTACCTTACATAAGGTCAAGATTTATCCACTCTTTTGGAATCAGAGACTCATAATACTAGTTTTCCTCTCGACAATCGTCATTTTGATCGCAGCATTGCAATACATTCTCAAAGAAATTAAAAAGAATTGATGGACTGAAAAAAAATTTCAATCCGTTGATTGAAATTTCATCCATCCGCCTATCGCTGGATTTAAGAAAGAAAGAAAGAAAGAGAGAGAGAAAGAGAGAAAGAGAAAAAGAAAGAAAGAAATAGAAAAAGAAAGAAAAAAATAGAAAAAGAAAGAAAAAAAATAGAAAAAGAAAGAAAGAAAGAAAGAAAGAAAGAAAGAAAGAAAGAAAGAAAGAAAGAAAGAAAGAAAGAAAGAAAGAAAGAAAGAAAGAAAGAAAGAAAGAAAGAAACAGAAAATAAAATGTAGAGTAATTCAAAAATATCTTTACACATAAATGTGGAAAACATGACGTTTATATAACACATTTAAAATACCAAAAAATTACATGAATTAATAAAAAGTTGCGAAAGGATAATTGAAAACAAGAGTTTTGAAATAATCAGCGAGCCCAATATTTTAAAGAAATATTTCCGACATTAAAATTGGAAGGCAGCAAATTAACAAGCATCTACAAACAATATTGTGGAAAATAGTTTAGAAGGGAAGAAATCATCAATGATGCGCAGCTATAAAAAGGAGACGGCACTTATGATGATTAAATACGACCACCGAAATTAATAAATAAATTTGATAAGCTTTTTGCGAATTTAATACAGCGCGAGGTCTAGACGAGTTTCTCGCAGAACAATTATTTCATTGACATTAAAACCAGAGTTTTCTTCTTTAACGCCTGGTGCTATGAAAACGCATGTATGCCGCAGGACTCCTCGGAACGCTATGAGATAATTTCTCAACAAGATGATAGTAAATATTATGAAAGTTTTATAGAAAAAGGTTTTGTTTAGAGTGCAGCAAATATTTCATTGAACATCAGACAAAAACAATTATTTTGAACACCGAAATATATGTAGACAAGTTTAAGTTACAATTTACATTTAATTCTCAGAAAGGGGCAAGAGTAATAGTGTCAATTTTAAGAACAAATATAAGCAGACGTATACAAATGAATTGATCAACATACCTAGAATTCATAGTAGAGGAAGATTGGCACTGGGCGATGGAAAGACGTACTTCAGTGATTGAAAAACACTGCATAAATTGGTAGAACGGGAAAGTACTGTTCTTCAGATACAAAGAGTTATTGGGAAGTGTCGACATCAATAGATGACAAGATAATGCAGAGAAGTAACAGCAAGGATGTCTACTGGTCCCGTATTGCTTCATTTTGTTCTTTGAAAAAGCAAAAAATAATTTAGAAGTAAAATCCAAAGGAATATAATTCTCAAGAAAATGATTTATTGAGCCAGGTTACATGACAAAACACACTTAGGAGTCTCTTCCAAAAATGTAAGCTTTCGCTTCGAGAATGAGACAGCACACCACAAAATTTTAAAATAAATTCAACGGAAACTAAACATCTCGTGACTAAAAAAGATTATCCATGATCAAGCTTCAAAATCATTATAAAACATCAAGCTTCAAAATCATCAAATTGGAATTGAAGTGATAGAAAGAGTTTTATATTTATTATGTCCGATGAGAATCTCGAATATTGAAATTTTTAAAAAGGCCTAAAACTGATAAATTATTGATATTAGTTTCTTATTTAATCCTTGCTTAATTTAGAACGTTTTGATATATCAATAACAAGGTTTCATGCGCAGGTAATGTCTCAAAGAAAAAATAATTAAAAGGGTATTGTTGCCAATGTAGCTCTGCGATGGGTGTATTTATGTAAAACACTCTTGCAAATGATTATATAATGTATTTAAGATAACATTTGAATAAAATTAAATAGATTTATAAAAAATGTCAAAACAAATAATGAGGAAGCAAGAAGATGAATTACTAAACTAATACTAAAGCATTACTAAAGAAATCAACGTATTTTTGATATCCGTTTTCTTCGTAAAGAGAGTAATAATGTAATCAAAACCTTTTGCCAGGGCACATGTGAAAAGAGTTCTATTCGGAAGAAAAAGCAAAACATAACACACTAAATTTGAAATTGTGGATTTGAAGCTTAAAAAATTATATGGAACGAGAAAATCAACAAAATAGTGGTTAAATAAATTAGAAGGAAAGAAGTTCCTCCCACTTACAATCTGTAATAGAAATTTCTAATTCTTTCGGCACCTCACAAAGCACATATCTTTTAAATAATATAAACTCTAGGTCAAAAGTAAAAGAAGGGGCTGTGGACAAAATCTTTTAGAAGAAAAAAGATAAGAAAATTGGATTTTTAAATTTTCAAATGAGGCTAGTAAATGAATTCTGACCCAATTGTATATAATTGGATATAAAAAAACTGAACGTTTTACAACAATAATGTGTGGATGAAAGAAAATTCTGTAGTGAATGAACGTTTTGTTAAAACATTTTACTTTCATTGCGATACTGCGTATAAAGCCAAACTTAATCTAAAAACAACGGCAAGTAAAACGAAGACTGTCATTTTGGGCATTACACAAATAATTGTAATAAAAGTGAATAGTGATTGTGAAGTCTTTCCTTTTGAAGTATACTTGCTTTATCGGTAATATGTAATTTTATCTATTTAAAAGAATATTTTTTTAGTTTCCGAATATTTTAAGTACATGTAAATAGCAACTTCCTAAGTATTCTCAAAATTTGTTCAAAACTTCAAATGATGTTTACTATAGCATTGTAAAAACGATTCTTGGTTTACAACTGTTTTACGGTTGATTAGAATATTTTAATTTGTTTCTGAAATGACTTAATGTTTTCGCACTGTCAAATTATTCGTTGATGACTAAAGAAAATTTGTATAAGAAAACATAAATATTTATAGTACACAAGTATGAACATACTTTTAAAAAATTACCAGTACAAAAATTACTTATCCCTGATATGTAAAAACTGGTGTTCCCCTAAAATTTCCTGCCGGCGCATGTCATGTAGTTATAATTGTACTGGGCCAACAATTATCTAACATCAATGAATGAACTTTCCTTTATTTCTTAAAATGTTTCCCGTTTTATTTTAAGATACTTCCTGACATAAACATCACTGATAATTCTTATAATTCTACAGAAAAAAGATGTGTTTTTTACTATAACGTTTCTGGATCGTTCTGAAATTACTAGTTATACTAGAAAATTAATTTAAATATAAATAATTTTCTTCAATATTACAAAAATAAGTATTTTCATTAGAATTTAAATAAAATGCACTAATTTCCTAAGTGAATTCAGACGCTGTAAAGCAAAGTAGATCTAATATTATGAAGTACTAATGCTTATGTATATTTCATGTAGCATATACAGTTACAAAACTTTGAGTGAATTATCTATTTTTTCTCCCCAACGTCTGACATTGCGAAATTCAAAAACAAATATACTATCAAATATTTTGATTCATTACCAAGTTAATTATTTTTTCGTGCATAGAATTTCATTTTTATGCTAGAATGAACTTTTTAAGAGTAAGTATTCAAAGTTTGTCTTCCTAATACAACAAATATTTTTAATATTTACGGTTTTTTTATATTTAACATTCTTTTCAAATTATAACATTTGATGTATTCTGCGATTCTCATGGAAAGGAATCAGGAAGACTCTTCGCTTCACCTAATACTTATGTCTATATGCATTATGTTAAAACACCACAATCAAATCATGTACACCCGAAAATATTCAGAAAATTGAGATCATTCAATACAATGTTAATAGACTGATAAATTACATGTTTATTATTATATGTCAGCGTCTTCTAACGTTTGAAGAAATGCACAGCTAAGTTACAACTTACTTTGTACATTAATTTATAAAGTACGAAAATTTGTATGAATAATCTCAAATGAATTAATACAGAATTCTTACATTTTCTATAAATTACAAATATTTATTCAAAAGGAAAATCAATGAGAGATTATTTTTGATAGATCTTGTTTTTAAGTAAATATTGCGACTATCAACATTGCAATACTTTATTCCATGTTTAAAATATTATATTCTCATACTGTTTGTGTATTTTCAAGACGGTAAAATGATATTTTTAATTGTATTAGGTTAAGAGCAATGAATATCAAGAATACGAAAAGAGTTAAAAAATTTATTAGGTTAAAATCCACAATACATATCTTATTTAATTCTGTAATAATTACATTCCTTTTTACTAAGGAACACCAATACTTAAAATATAGTTTAGGTAAATTTTGTGTAAGAAAATAGCTAGTAAGAATTTTTTCGTCTTCGTGCGAACCATAAAATTTCTAAGAAACACTTAAATAGGAAAATATTAGCTTATCATTTCAACAATGGAACTTAATGCATTACTATTAAAATATAATAGACATTTCTGATCGCTTAAACTCTTGATATCAATTCTCACATTCTCATTGTCGGATAAAACGAAATACATTTTCTTTAAATTAACAATTTTTTAGAAAATTAATTTTAAAAATAATGGTTTGCGATTATTCATCATTAGGAACATATTTGATAAAAAGGGTACTTGATATACTTAAGGGCAAGAAAGTGTTTTATGCAAATAATCACAAAATAGTATTTATTATTGCTGATAGCAGAATATGATTATATTGTAGAAAATAACCTTTACTGAAAGTAGTTACAAGATTTGGGGTTTTATCTATTCATAAATGAATGAATTTAGTCATTATTTTTGGACAAATATCTCGGGGTTCCCAATTGTATTGCAAGTGTTACGATTTTTTTATATTACTCTTGAAAAAATACACGAATATTATTCACAATATTAATTTACAAAAAATACGAATCCTCTTAAGATTTGTGTTACATAAATATAAGTAGGCAGAGTTCTCGTCTTACATGTAATTTCTTAAAATATTCTTGAAATATTAATGATCATAAAAACAAATGAACTAAAATAATGTTGCAGAGCACAACATTTCTTCAAACGGAAAACGACAGAATAACTCATTTATGAAAATGAAAGGCACTGATGAAATTAATAAAGGCTATTATGTGGATGGAATAACTTTCTAAAAATGTGTTATAGAAATCATATCCTTGTACATTATAGAAATCATATCCTTGTACAATATTTTTTCCCTGGAAAAGAATTTACGGAATTTAAATATTATTCTTATACCTTATATCTTATACGTGAATGTCAACTTATTGCCGAACTCAATTGACGAGTATCAACGATAAAAAGTATTCTACTTTTAATTGAACATTAGTGAAAACTTATACATGCTGCACGAAATTGTAACGTTTCTTCTGAATGTCAAACGAAAAAGAATGAGAGTAACAATAGAAACTACTAGCCGTCCTAGGGCATTTAATCATTTTGCTGTGCAAATAATAGAGGCGGGGTGGAGCCGCAGCTTTCCTTTGCTTGGAGGGTGGGCGTGCGGGCCGCGGGCAGGGATGTACCGTGGGGCAGGGCAGTGGCCGTCCGCCCGCACCTCGCCGCCGGCCGGGCGCGCGCGGCCGTCTCCGCCGGGCAGACAGCGCCGGCCGCAGGGGCGCGGCGGCGAAAGCGCGAGCCACGGCGAAAGCGGCGGCGGCGGCGGCGGCGGCAATGCACGCCAAGGCAGGGTGCTGCCTGGAGCCGAGGACGCCGATCAGCCTCCCGCGGCCGTTAGCCCGCGAAGGGCGCGAGCGCGGGTTTTGCAAACCGGTTCCTCTGTCACAACGATTCCCTGCGCCCTATGTTCGCATACGCGGGGCTGCTCGGAACCAGTTCGCGAAATTTTCTTGCCAACGCTCCCTGGGCGCGAGGGCTGCGGCCCCTGTGCTGGAAAAATATTCCGTGCCGGAGGTCCCCTGGCGAACGGACGGACGAGCGGGCGGACGGGCAGACGGACGGACGGGCGAACAGGCGGGCGGGCAGGCGGGTGGACGGGCGAGCAGACGGCGGGTGGACGGCGGGCAGTGGGCGGCGAAAGCTCACATCAGCGCGCGCCGCCGCTGTAGGCCTAAATTGCCAGGCACCCCCGCGAGCGTAGCTGAAATATATGGTAGAGTGGGCTAAAATTCTTATGGAACGCGGAGCAAATTCGATGGTTTCGTCCAGCATGGCAATTCTTTATTGAGGGTATTATGCATGAGGGTGGTGGGCGGGGGAGGGGGACGCCGGCGGCAGCGTGAGTGCGGGGAAGCGACGACGGAGGCGGAACCCCGCCCTGCCGGACTTGAGCCGCCCCCGCCGCCACCGCCACCAGCCCCGCCGCCGCCGCCGCCACCGCCTCCTCCTCCTCCTGTTCCTCCTCCGCCTCCGCCACTCCCCCCGCTCCCGCCGCCTTGCCCCCTCCCCCGCAGCGCAGTGCTGGCGCGTTTTTTTCCCTCCCCCTTTTTTGCAGAGGGGTACGCGATTTTTTTTTCACCTCCAAACCGAACAGCCTTACCTGAGAGACTTGCGCATTCAAGGGCCGTCCTTCCGCGCCGGCGGCCGCGCTGCCCGCCGGCCGGCCGACCCGCCCGCCGCCCGTCGGCCCTGCCCGCGCGGCGTCGCGGCGCGGCGCGGCGCGGCGGGCGCGGCCATCATGGAACGGCGCTCCACGCGCGCCGCACACAGACGCACGGCCGCACTCGCGAAAAAAAGTCTCTCGCGTCGCGCAAAAAGAGTGAGAGAGGGCGCCGCGGCCGACAGAGAGCGCGAGAGCGCCCGCGAATAAAAAAACACACACGCACGCACTCTGTAATCATTCACTGTCCTTCGGGCTTTTACAAACTCATCCATACGTCCGAGCGGCGCGCTAAGATGAAGGGCCAATATCCCGACGCAGCCGCCGCCGCCGCCGCCGCCGCCTCCGCCCGTCCACCCGCCCGTCCGGCCGTCCGCCCGTCGCCCCGGACGGCTCCGAGGGCGCGGACGACGGCACCCACGGCACCTAGGGCCTCAAAGGTCCCGAAGGCCCCCGTGGGTGCGCGGCGACGCGCGGGCCTCGCTGGCGGCGCGGGCGCGGGCCAACGCGGCGCGCTGGGACGGGCGTCGCGGCGCGTGGCGCGGGCGTCGCGGCGCCCGGACGCGCGTTAGTGCTCGCGCGGCTAGTCCACGCGCCTAGTGCTGCTGACATATCGGCCAAGTTAGCGGTGTTACTGTGTGCTCTTGACGCTAGTGCCCCTCCCGGGCTGCGGTGTGCCGGCCTGGCCTATCGCGGCCTTGCTATTCCAGCACCAAACACAACACACTGCCAAACATCACATGCACAGTATACAACCCGATAGGCTACCTGTTGTTAATATCATGTTGCTATGTATCGCATGGGTTAATTCACACGCTCAGATCAATGTCAATTGGACGCTAATATACAGGGATGCTAGCGGGCGCGCGCGCCTGTGTGCGGCGCCGCGTCTGTGTGTGGGGGTCTGCGCTTGTGTGCGCGTTGCAGCGGCCGCGCCGCGCGCTGCCGCCCGCTTGCCCTGTGTGAGTGTGTATGTGTGAGTATGTGTGTATGCGTGCGGGTGCGCGGCGTGGCGGCGGTCGCGGGCGAGGGGGAAGGGTGGGCGGGGCGGGACGGGACGGGGCGGGGCGGGGCGGGGCGGGGCGAGGCTCGAGCGCGGGACGGGGCGCGGCGCCCACAAATGTGGTTAAAACGTTAACCACAAAAATACAAAATCAAAACTTGTGGCATACTTTTATCCTTTCAGTCGAAAAATGACAAATATAGTTCCGACGCGAATTTTTAACGTAAACAAATGAAAAACATATCAATAATTACAAGTAATCAGACACATGTTGACAAATATATGTCAATATGCTGGGTCTCGGTCAGTGCCCGGGGGCAAGGTCGCGTCTTGGTGGCTCATCAATGGAGAGCGCGCTTTCCTTCGGGCGGCCTTTGATCTTCGCAAGGAGCGCTCGGCGCTTGCGCCTCCCACGTCGCAGGTAAATCCTGGGAAACGGACACATGACTCCTTCTAGAATGGCTTCTGCGCTATTGTCCTATCGGCACAAAAGCCATTTGATATTCTAACGAAAGCAGAAAATCCCTTTCTGTGCCTGAATATATTCACACGCTGAGTAGATACAAAGAAAATGTTGGCATTGCTTCGTTCTATTGATTCGTCAAACATAAGTCATAATAATAAATAAACTTCTTAAAATAGTTTAAACTGCCTTTCTTGCAATACTGCTGCGGAAACAAGATATGATAGTAATTAAAACTATCTATTTATGAATTTTTAATCCATGACCACATATTTGTTATTATGTACATCTTTTATCTACGAATTGACATACAATAGTAGACTAAAAGTTCTCCATGGTGATAGCATTCTCAAAGGGACATTTCTCTAATTCTCCGTCGCCCTCGACGTAGAGGGGCGTCTCCCTCCCTCTCTTCAAGCAGTTTCACTTCTTTAACCATGCAGTGGGACGCATACACTTTCTGGATTGTCCAGTTTTTGTAACGTGCGGATAGCTGAGACGCAAATAAAGTGGTTTCGCAACCTTCACCTCTCTAAAATACCTACACCAGCCCCATTACCTATTTCGTTTTTAATTTACACAGTATTTTCTAGCCCTTTTTAAATTTCAATATTTATATCAAACTGGAATATACCCATATGACATTTTAAACTATTCAATATTTTTTAAAGACTTCTTATATGCCAAGTTTTCGGAAACAGAGTAAGGTGCATTATGAACTTTTGCAACACGATACGTGCTGTGAGCGGAGCCATCTCCCGCTGTTTTCTACATGGCTATTTAGCACACAAGCAGAGAGCATCATTACAGTCATTAATCAACAAAGACTTTTGTTTGTCTTGAAAATAAGTTTATCTTATATAATAATGTGGAATAGTGTGGAAATTGTAATACTTTGGGTCAATGAAAAAGACGTGCAATGTCATTTCATATATTTTCAAACATGACAACCTTGAAACTTTAATATGCACGTACGTTGTCGAAGCTACGCGTTTCGGTAATAGCTCAAGCACAACTGTATTTTCCTAAACGCTAAAGAGCTTAGTATTGTTGCGAGGAACACTGATCCACGCATCGGTATTATATTCATACTATGAAGAATGCGGTCTATTAAATTAATATTAAACAATTTTCGACACATCGGACTCCAAAACTCACTATTTAGAAAACTGAGGCAAAAACAAAATGTATTATGTCGTGATTTTTGACATTAAAAGTATTTAATGATTAAAATGACAAGGAGACGAGGAACATAGTTTGCGATATTTGCATTTTACATACAGTTTACATTCTTGGTATGCTGTCTAACGAATTTTCGAAACTATTTGAAGGTAGAGAATATTTTCAGCACAGTATTAATTGTCCTTTCTCGGAAAATGTAGAATTGTCAAAGATTTAATAATAATAATAGTAATAATAATAATAATAATAATAATAATAATAATAATAATAATAATAATACGAGTAAGAAGAAGAAACATACTAAAACATAATTTACAACAAGGAAAGTAACAACACGAAACAACAACGCAAATAATTTATCTCAGTTTTCAAACTATTTCTCCTGTGATGCGTGCGCATTAATTATCCCTGCCTTATACCCCGGCATGCAAGGAAATTTATCACTTGTCGCCCTTCACGCAGACGGGTTCTGTTCGAGACACATCACACGCTTTGTGGAATCGCATAGAAAACGCTGTTGCTGTCTTGGCCACGAGATAATTTCCTCCCACATCAGCAGCCGTCGGTGGGGGACCATGATGTGTGACGACGTCCCCGTCATCCCCCACCAGGCGCGACGCGGGCGCGGCGCGGGCACAGCGCGGGCGCGGCCGTGGCGGCGGCTTTCGCTGACGTCACGGCACTCAGACGAAAAAGGATCATTAACCCAAAGGAGACATTTTCGCTCTGGGGAACACGTAAATGGAAATAAATAATGATTAATTCGGTTCCAAAACCAAAAACTACCGATTTTTTTTATTTTGTCATTGTACCGAGAATCGATTTGAAACATTGTGTAATAATAATAACGATTTCTGCATTTAATACCGAAATGGAAATCGAAAAAATAAAAATAAAATATTTGCCTATTGTTACCATATTATATGAGAAAAAGTTCCCCTTCTACGCAGATGCAAAACTCTGAGGAACGCAATTCGCTCGAATCGATAGAACACTGAACGACGAAGCCAAACGAAATCGAAACCCGAATTTGCAACAGCGGGTGAATCGTATGGAAACCGTATGGGAAGGAATATGTTGGGGCGGTGGGGCGGCGCGGCGCGGCGTGGCGTGGTGGGCGCGCGGCTCCGGGGCTGTCCTTCCAGCGGGGCCTAGCCAGCGCGGCGGTCGCCGCCGCCGCCGCTCTCCCCCACCCAGCCCCATTGATTTTTCTAGTCTTCGTGTGTGGAGCGGGTTCGCAGGGAGGAAAGTGCCGCCAGGATTATCCTCGCCGCATCAGCCAGCTCACCGATTACCCACGCGGAAAAGGGCTAAAGGGCTACTTTTTACGTTTTTACATTTGCGCGTCGGCCGCGTCGGCCGAAGCAACTGGGCTGGATTACATTGAACATACGGATTCCGATACGGCGGCGAATACACCAACCAGAAAGACCACCAGGCTGCAGCAGCGAAACCAAATATTTCAGAACGCACCGCGCGGATTCCGTCCTCCTCGGATGGTAATTAGTCCTCCTGGTAACGCATAAATCCAGACACTATGGTCGAGCTCCAGTCGAGTCAGTTCACCCGCAATTAACGGGGGATGTCTATGATGCAGTGGAAAAGGACCTTTCCTGTATTCATTTACGATAATAGCTGCTATCACGTTTTACTCATCATGATTCCCATCGCTGTTGGATGGAACTGGGCATCTTATTTCGAGGTAGGCGTTGGAACACTGTCGAAGCGGGTAGAAATACAGTACATTTTGTTTACTATGTAAGTAAATTAGGATTTGTAATTTTTTAAGATAATAAAATAAGAGTAAGGAATAAATAATTATAATTCTTTCCTCCAAACAAATTATATGAAATTTCCGTAAAAATCTCTCTTATATTGTACGTTGTGTCTAACATTAAATAATACACCGACAAATAGAACCAAACATAGTACACCAGTGGTTGTAATTAATAATCTTATCACGACGTTTTATTCGACCCCAAAATCAGAATACGTGAATAAATATTTGATTCAAGTATTTTTGAAAATGTATTGAAGTCAAATAGTATTGTATTTAAGACATTACAATACAAATATCGATAGAAAAACCGGACATTCCAAAAATTCACAATCAGAGATCTATAAAATTTCTTTTTGTCTTATTCAAGCATCATCTATATCATAAAGAATTACAAAAACTAGTACCGGCACGTTCCAATTTGTGTGATAGTCTGGCATTCTTAATAAAATCGGATTAGTCTAACACCTTCCTCGCAAAAACCAAACATGTCCCGAGATGAATACATACCTCCAATTGCTGCCTGATATTCATCCAAAAACGAACAATTTCGCTGCTTTCGTTTCTACAACATAAAAAATTACAATGACATAATATCTGGCATGTATTCTGAAAATATTCTATTTTGAAATCACAATATATACAAAGGCGGAGAAAATTATTTGCAGATAAATGTGTGGCAATAGGTGACAGATTAGACAACGTTCTCAATAATATTTTATCAGTGAGATAGAGACGACATTTGCATTATGAGTAGAAATTCTTACTACAATTTCGCTAAGTATATCCTGGTTATGCAAAGCAATTTTTTAAAACTATTAACCAAAATTGAAATGAACCTTAATTGTAGATTTGAATTATAGAACCTCAATTATTACCAGTTTAAAAAATGTTTCATTGAAAATTCATGTGTTCATAGAGGTCTCAAATACTATTTATTATTAAAAATATATTATTTTATCCACTAATTATGAACGTTATGACAAATTTCTTAGCGGCTATTATTATTTCCATGTTTTATTTTATCATGTTTTCCATGTTTTATTTTCCGACAAATCGTACCGACAAATCTCATAAAAGAATCTCGTCTCTTACGAATGTATTACAAATAAAACATTGTTATATACAATACTTACCTCAAACAACAAAAATAAATAAATCTGGAAACTTTGAACGAAGTATAAAAGTTTACCGCATAAAACTTAACTCTGAACTAATAAGGAAAATTTTGATAGAATCAAAATTATTCATTTTGTATTTCATGTAACAACACAGCACAAAAGAAAGCATTTATTTTACCAATAAAAAATTATTGGTTTCTGATCTGGTGGGCCCAACAATGTATTTTAATTTCAATTTATTGAGATATACATAAAGTAAAAAAAGAGTTCATATAATTATAGAGAAGACGGCGTTAAAATTACAAAAACGTAAAAGAAACAAAATAAAATTGGGCAGAAGAACAAAAAGATATGTTTTGAAGGGACCAAATACTTGTTGAGTCACAATATTTTAAAAGTGAAAAACAGAGAATCTGCAATTTTTTAAAAATCGTTTTGAGTGAGGATGCTCGCGTCATAGCTAAATCATGCCTCGCATCTCTCTCTCTCTCTCTCTCTGTCTGTCTTTCATTTCCTCTCTCTCTATTTCTTTCATTTTCTCTATCTCATTTTCTCTCTCTCTCTTTCTGTCTGTCTTTCGTTTTCTCTCTCTCTCTCATTCATTCTCTCCATCTCCTTCATTCAATCATTCTCTCTCTCATTCATTCTCTCCATCTCCTTCATTCAATCATTCTCTCCCTCTCCTTCATTCATTCATTCTCTCCCTCTCCTTCATTCATTCATTCTCTCCCTCTCCTTCATTCATTCATTCTCTCCCTCTCCTTCATTCATTCATTCTCTCCCTCTCCTTCATTCATTCATTCTCTCCCTCTCCTTCATTCATTCTCTCCCTCTCTCTGTTACAAAAAGAATAGGTCCCCGCTGTTTTTTGAAAATCGTTTATTTGCTGAACAGCAAATTTCTCCCTTCTCAACTAAAGAAAGAACATGAACTAAGAACGTAATTTTTTAAGCTAAGTTTTTATGTTCATGGAAATGTATTCTTATCATTTTAGAATGCTTTTTGATCTGAATTTACAAAAGAATACTACGAAGTTGAGCTCAATGATATTGAAGATCAACGTGTCATTATTACGGGGAAGAAATTTCATTTCATAATTCCATGCGTTTTTCTCAAGTCCACCAAACTAAAAAGTATACGTCAGACTCAAAACAAGTGGGTTTTACGATTAACTTAAAACAATTCTTAATTACTACTTTTAATGACATCTTAATATTTTAGAATGACAATTGGTTTCCAATTGGCTCGTTGTTACATGTATTCATAATTCAGGGTAATATGCGTATGCATTAAAACAGACATCCTGGATCACAAGTAACCATGCACATATTCGACTTCTCGTAGTATGTCACGCACGTTTAAACTGTTGTTGACGTTAAATAAATAAATTTAAAAAATATAATTATAGACAATCAAATAACTTAAAACATCCACATAAAATAGACAATTTAATGCGGAATATAAGTGGCTACATTTCATGTTCAGTGGTAAGCACATCAGGCAGAAATTAGAAAAAATTAAATTACAAGCTATCGAAAATATGTTTAAAATGATAGAAAATCATTTTAAAAGAATTCTAGAGATACCCCTCCGACCTGTGTGCCTTGTAATACCTTCCTCAACATCCACCATTTGTTAAATGTCCTATTTCAGCCCACCTGACACAAGAACAAAATAGATGAGCAGGACCATGAACTTATCCTAACATCCAATTATTATCAAGAAAAGTATCAAATTCTGTAATTGAAGTAGTATTTCAAATGAAATATTATAACCCTACACAATCTATTTCAACATTGTACAATCATGCAATTTTGTGCTTAACAATGTTACATGTTTACACCCTGTTAGGTATACTCGTATTTTCTGTATTATTCTGTTTAGACATTGTCCTTACAACTGATGTAAATGTTCTGCAATGTCTTTCTACGTAGTCGCTAATGACCGTAGATGTCGATGAAACTTAAAATAAATATAAAAACTTCCCGTACCTTCACAAACAGTTAATGTTCAGATTTTGCGGTCCTTATTGAAAATAAAGTCTTTTCCCGAAATGCACGTAGCTTTATTGATTATGTCAGCAAAATTTTAGGAACTTAGTTCGTTATTTTCTCTGTGAATAGTGCTAGAGACATAAATTTATAATTATACTTAATAGTTTGCATCTTGTGAGAAAGAAAGTAGTTGGAAGTGATAAAGAAAGGTGTTCTCGAATGATTTGAAGACATTTTTTTAGCATATCTTCAACCGCTTAATACGTAGCATATAAGGAATCGAGGAGAAGTGCCTTTCATTAACTCCAAATGTAAAAGCATAAACAGAGGAAGCCTCTTGTACAAAAACAAACTTTTTTCTTGGTTTGTGCTGATCAAATTGTGACGGACTGTTCTAATATTGTCGAAAATGATTGTGTTAAAAAGCCATCGAAGTATATTCTCGGAAGCAATCAGAAACATTTTCGGCTTGATGAACTCTGAGTTGTTCTTATTAATCTGGTTCTTATTATTGTTGATTGTTGTAATGGTAGTGGTACTGACTGCAGTGGTGTAGGGTGGTGGAGATGGTGGTGGTGGTGGTGGTGGTGGTGGTGGTGGTGGTGGTGGTGGTGGTGGTGAGGTGACTATGTCGATAATGTTGTTTTTATCATCCCAAAAGTGTATACTGAAAGTAAAACATAAGGCGTCATCATAGTAAACAGACGCTAAGAAAGGAACTAAGATTTAAAAAACCAAATTCCCCTTTTAACTGGAAGAATTGGTGAAAGGAATAATTTTTTTGTCATTGCTATGAACAATTTTCCAAAACTATATGAATCGTAGCGATAAAAGATGCTAAACCTGTCAGGCGAGGAATAGCAAGCTCCGTAATGGAATTCCGAGAAAGGACCGGAATTAAAAGAGCCAAGAAGCTGTCCCGCATCGCAAATCACAGAGAAGAGTTGCCCACTGTGTTTGCGAAAGTCAGTGGCATAACCAAGAAGAAGAAGAATAATAAGAATAAGAAAAAAGAAAGGAAGAAAGAAAGGAAGGAAGGAAGGAAGAGAAAAGAATGCAAGAGAAAAATCAGAAGCAAGAACATTTGAGAAAAGCAGAAAAAAGAAGGAAGAAAGAAAGGAGAAGAATAAAGAAAAAATGAAGGAAAATAAGTAAAAGAGGAAAAAGAATCAAAAGAAGAAAAGCAAAGGAAGAAACAAAGGGAGATGCAAAAAAAGAAAAGCAAAAGCAGCGGCAGAATAAGAAGAAAAAAGCAGCAGAATAATAATAATAAGAAGAAGAAGAAGAAGAAGAAAAGGAAGAAGAAAAAGAAGAAAAAGAAAAGGAAGAAGAAGAAAAAGAAAAGAAGAAAAGGAAGAAGAAGAAGAAGAAGAAGAAGAAGAAGAAGAAGAAGAAGAAGAAAAGGAAGTAGCAGCAGAGATGGAGGAGGAAAAAGAAGATGAAGAAGAGGCAGAAGAAGAAAAGAATGTGAAAAACAATCAAAGGATGAGGAAGAAGAAGCAGAGGATGTGGAAGAGGAAGAAGAAAAACCCCGCCCTCTCGAATCGAAGTCTCAGCAGCTTTTACCTATCCGATGAGCGGCATGGGCCAGGGCGGCTGCTTCGGCGGCTGCTCGAGGCGTCGGCGTCGGCGTCGGCGTCGGAGCCCGGCGCTGGTCGGCGCGGTCGGCGTGCAGTGGCCAGCGGCGCGACGAGGCAGGGCGCGGCCCTTGCGCGGCTCCGCGCGATGCACCGGCGACGTTTCGGGGAGCACCCGCCGGCGCGGCGTCTGACCGGCCAAACCAGCCCTTCCTTCGCGGATTTTTTCCCTACCCGCGCCCGCGCCCGCACCCTAGTTTCGCGGAGCAGGTTTTTTTTTATTTTTTTTGCGCGCACGTTGCGCTGCAACCACTTGCCCATCGCCGCGAAGACGTCGTCGCTCTCAAAAGAAGAGCGTTACGCGGGCGGCGGTGTCCGTCGCGAAGCGGCGGAGGGGTGGCCAAGCGGACCGGAATTTTGCTGATTATTCGCGAGTGCCGGGCCGAGCGGGTTGCCCCGTCTTGCCGTCCCCCTCGATCCTCGGCGTGCCATTCAAAGTGAAGCCGGGTGCTGGCTGCCCATCGCTCGGTGTTCGCAATACCTTCCGCTTAACCGCCCTGCTCGTGGCGTGTTTGAAATTTAAAAACATTGTCCTGAACAGTGCACTGTATTAAAAGTAAGAGAAGCTTATTTACTGGTACAGACATGTGAAGGAAAAAAAACAGAATTTGATAATCCTCGCTGTTGGAAACAGAAATAGAATTTTTCTGATTTGCGGAAAAGATGACAAGACTTTTTTAATGGCAAAATATACAATTTCAGGTATTTATTAAGTAAATATGTTATATTTTGTTTATATTTCACTTTATATTTATTTCACCTTCTGATATACAATTTAAAAATAATATTATGCAGTCTGTCAAATTTACTTACCTTGGAAAGTACGTGCAATTCAATCGCTTATTTATGAAAGACCTCATGTCGGTTTTTAATACATTGACATTTTTAATAGAATCATTTCTCCGGGTGTTCTTACAATTAATATGATTTTGAAAATTCTCTTTAATTATTGATGCTTATAGAGATTTAGTTAATCATTAAAATCCGTGCTGATTGAGGAAAGAATCTATATTCCTTCCGTGAGTTTTTCCAAAAATAAACATATACTGTTCTGTTGCAGTCAGTCAAGAGGTTATATTTTTTAAAATTTAGCCATGTACAAATATATTTCCGCATAAACAAAGAAATTGAAAAAAATGAAAAAAAGCACTCTACTAGGTCTACATATTACGAATTTATTTGTGAACAATCTTGAGTTGAGCGGATCAGCAGGTCTCTCTTTTCAACAATCTAACTGTGTAAGACAAAATTCAAGCTACTTACCTTTCCCACTGCAGTACCCACTTGAAATGCTTATGAACATGAATGACACGTTTTAGATGTAAAAAGTAACACGTTTCCTGCAATGTACCTCGATTTCCTGAATAAACTGATCTAATCAAACAAAGAGGGACAAAAAAAACTAAACCAACAGAATGTGATAAAAATCCTACCGCGATAACGATTCAACTTATTATTTCTTGGGCATGTTTGTTATTAATATATTAACTATTTGAGGTAATAATTGATACAGTACTATGTAATATTGTCTATTCCGTCAAAATACGAATAAAACAAGTTATGTATTATAACTTAGATAAGAAAATCCTGTTTTTTGTTTGAAAGTTGTTTGCACGTTTTGGTTGGTTTGTGTTTGGTGTTGTTTGGACTTTTAAAACACTTATAAACTGAACAAAGAATGTAGGGGAAAAATATAAAATGTCATGCTTATTTGTAAGATGCAACCAATTGGTATTGTTACACTAAAATGTAAGTTTTTGTTACGAGTTCTAAAATAAAGTTTTTGAGATTTCCAACAATTTATTTTTAATTAAATGTCTTTCGTATTAATGTGAATAAAGAGAGGCTGATTTGTAGGAAACAATAGGTAATGATTGCTTCGAGTGCCGATGACCTTTCACTTAAGAGAGACCATTAAAAATATTTTGGCCATCAGATCTCTAAAGTAAATAAGCAATGAAGACCACAATATTTTTGCACCCATTTTATTGATCAGTTATCAATATATGATTGCTTAAGATTCTAATATTTTCATGTGTACTTAAAAAATGCCTGAAAATGAACTGCTGTGTTATTTTAGTACATATAGCGTGTATATTTCTTAAAGCAATGTCTCCACTGATAATCTCACTTACAATATTCCGGCAATTCCTATGGCATGCCTTACAAGTATGTTTTTTCAGAAAGTGCAATATTTACTTCATTTTACTGCATAAAAAAAGGATATTCCTAAGAAACATTATCTCAAAATAATGTAAATATTGAAATATTTTTATGCAACTGCATTGATTTTGTAAAACATTTTTAAAATTATTGATAACCCGCTTAAACCTTTTATGTTATTCTAAATCTTCGATAAATTATGAGCAGATTATTTTCTAATTTTAAAAAACAATTGCCAAAGTCACGATGACTAATATAATTACACATTTTCGAATATTACACTAAGATATGGTATTGAAATTTTATTTTATTACGGAATTTTTTATCTTGAACGATCAGCATGTTGAACACATTTATTAAAAAATCAAACGTTCTTTGTTCCAGGTAAACGAAGACGGGATAACGAGGAATCTGGCCTTTCTGCCAGCACACGCCATCACCCATACAGGTCGACTGTGACTGGTGCGTGGTCAATTTTAACATCTTATTTCTCTCAATAAAAAGGGAATATCAATATCCCTGTACATTTTTCTCACGATTTATCAATATAAAAAATTAAATATAATGGAATTGGATGAATATTTTGGCTTATTATCAAGTGTTTTCGAAGTTTCCAATGTTAATTACTTAAAATTTTGAAAATTAGATTCATTTTCATGGCAAGAAACTTTTATTTACATTAAAAATTAAGTTCTGATGAATTAAAAAATATTATTAACACTTATTATTTCAACAATCGCTATGTTTATAAGTTCAACGTTAATCATTTTGACGATATTCATCCACATGCCGTTTCTTTTGATAGAGGTCTCACCAAATATTAGGTTACCTGAGACTAAAAGTATAAAAAAAACTAGGAGTCTCGTATTTTCTTTTTATGATGGAAACTGAGGTACATCAGTTGAGTTTTGATATCTAAACAGCGATTTGTTCAAAACTTCTCTGAATTTGGAGTGTATTTAAACAAGAATTAGATTTTTTCTCCAGGGATAAACCTATATTTCCATTTAATAAAGTTTGGAAATATCAGATTAGTAATTTGTAATTATTTTTCGAATAGTTCTTATAACGAAACTGTAAGAGGGAAAATACTGAAATGAAAATGGAAGTATTTCCGAGTGTCATTAAAAATATTGATACATCAAGATGTACTACTTTGAAATCATGTGGCATCGGATTTTAATACAAGGAACGTTTTTACACTTTGAACTATGAAGCACTTCAGTTTTAACTACACTATGAACGACACTAGAAACACACTACGATTTACACTATGAAGTGCTCTTTACTCGTGTTTGTTTATTTATTTATTTACTTATTTTTAAAGTTCTGTTACAATTCGTTACATTGTTCTGTTTGATACAGACCACATACTGGCGTGGAAAATTTGTGGAGTAATCCTCATTTTAACTTTATTGTCATTCACTGTCAATCGTAGTCAGTCATTGCCTTTTATCTCTTCGGGTAGGAACTCGGTGACATTAAATTCCGGGATTCCTAGACGGTCATTCAACAAGGAACTCGGGTTAACAATTTGCTTGACCTTTGTGACCTCATGGAGGATATTTAAGGAATGCGAGTAGCGGCACCGAAGTTCTACATGAGAACTTCCTATTTGAAACATCAAGCGCTTTTGATTTTATACAGAAAATTTAGTATTGAAGTTTCAAAATACAAAAAAATTAATGATTTTCATAAAAAAAGTTATTTCACTTGTTCTTGACGATAAATAATGTTCGTGTGATTCTAACCTAGGACCTCCCGGTCAGAGGCGCTACAGTGACATCAGTTGATGCACTGAGCTACCGCTCCCGGTCATACTCATGTTGATGACAATATTCCAGCCACCGCGATAAGTATAAAACAACCTTCAGTCTGTGCAACGCATAATTTCAAACTCATTTTATGGAAAAATTCATAGTTCTTCGATCTCACGTCCCTCCGATTTGGTTCGCCAATTTCTCGACATGTTCAATGTCGTTCTGGACACACGTAAAGAGCTACAATTATTCGTATTCTTCCACCTCCATATATATTTAGTGTCTCGCAGGACTTAATAGTTGAACTCGGCTTCTCGGAATCTCCGATGCTTGTTGGAGATTCTCTTGAATTAACGGGGAATAGGTACATATGAGGATATAAAATAAGCCCATCGCTCAACCCTAAGGATGGGAAAGGGAGCGGCGTGGAGAAGGAAAAAACGCGCGTGTTGTCGAGGGTACAACTCGGGCATCCATCTATAACTGAGCGGAGAAAACCATAAAAAATATCGATGAGAATAGTTGGCTTCTAGAATTTTTGGCCAGGTAAGGGTAAGAGCCTTATACCAATTCTATATTTGGTGCCGAAAATCCTACTACAAACATTACTCGAATCTAGGATCCGTCAAAAAACTTGAGTCGCGATCTCCAAACCACACACACTCTGCAGCAGCGAGTAAATTTCAAAATGAAAGATGTCGAAGTACAACTCCGGTATACACCTCGAATTGGGTGGAGAAAACCACAAAATCTCTAGGCTAAAAAAATCTAGGTTAGGTCAAAAAACTAGCAGCCACATTCACTATGACAGCGAGATAATTTCAAAATGAAAGTTAAATATAACTATTGCTTTGAAGTAAAAAGAAATCAAACTCGAAAACTTACATGCAATAGGGTTAATATTCTTTCCTGCATTTAATCATTTAGCATTACAAACAGACTCTCTGTCATTGAGGAATTGAAAATGCATGCGTAAACAATTTAAATCATATTTAGACTGTTTACGATCAAAAGTATTGATATAAAGTTGATAACTTTTTAAATATGATGGGACCGAGAGACATTACAAAGTAGTGTACCGTACAAAGTAGCGTACAGAACGATAGTGCAAACTTTCTAACTTATTTCGTTGTCTTGCACACAATATTTCAAATTCTTGTTGAATTAGATACGAACATTTGTCTAATGTAAAATGGGAAAGTGAGACTGGATGAGATCACGGAAAGTGTGGGATTTCTTCTTGCGATTTCTTTCATGGGTTTGAGAATAGATGTGAGGAATTTTGATTAATTTGGGTCTGGAGGATTTGTTTGTTGGCCTAGATCGAACGGGGCAGTACTGTGACAGGATGGCAAGAATATGTAAAGTTTTGAAGAAAAATTAATAATGTATTCCGAAATTTGGGACTTTTGATTTTAATGAGTAATGTGATTATTCGATATAAATCAGGGTGCATTAAGAAGACTTCAGAGAATTTACTTTGGAGAGATTTGTATTGTGTTAATGCGGCTGGATAGAGTGTTTATCCACTCTGGCCATGATTTTGTACAGACCTTATGTGGGAGAGACCTTCTTTAACGTAAAGGACGCTTTTAGGAATACCCCTTCAATTGAAAATGCTTTGTGTTTCGAATTTGGAATTAAAAAACCCTGGGAATGATTTTAATTTAATTAATTGACCAATAATCCATCACCACCGATTTAAATTTTTCGGTAATCTAAAGATACTCGAAATTTACTCATTTTCATCCAGTCAGATATTTTCCCTCAAACAGCCATATTATGACTATTTTTTTTATTGTTAAATTTTAATTTTTAAATATTTAAATTTTTTGCTGACTATGTTATCGAAGGAAATATTTTTTTCAAGATGAAATTTCATTCATAATTTACATGGTTTTATATTGTTTCATCATCTCATTATTTTAAGGGATTTTCATTACCCTATTTTTATATGGTGCTGATTATTTTCATATTAATTTTTTTCAATATTTTTATTGAAATTAAAATAATCCTATTCAAACCATCATCATATATATTCTTGGAGAACACTTGTGGGTTCTACAGGACTTGCTTACATCTATCTTGGAGTGTTCGGTAGGAAGAAAGCTGAATAATATTATAAGATAGCCCAATATTACGAATGCCAAAATGTTGGATTTTGTTAAGATCGCCATTGTGCTAGAGTGCAAGAATATCTGGGATTATATTAGTGTTATTGGAATAGAAAATAGGTATACACGTGAAACGTATGGATATGTAGTTGGTAAATCTGCATCTTAATACCGTTTTACCATGGTAGTTTGTTGTACTACAGGCACAAACAGATGTTACCTAATTAGATCGCCAATTAGTAAGGTTATCTGATTGATTTATTTTAATAAATATTGCTTGGTTTTAGAAATCTGCATACTTCAATAAAATTTATCGTCAGTGTGGAGGTGATTTTATTTGTTGAAGTTTCTAGTGTGTGACAATTTCGAGTGAATTGAGCTGGGAGTGCTTACATTAACTAACATTTGCTACTGCTGTTTCTTTGAAGGTTGAGAGTTTGGATCAATCATTTCTCTGTTGCTTTATTTGGTTACAATATATTTTTACTTTGGCACAACTTTGTGTAGATAGTGGTGAGAAGGTGATTTATTTCATTTTTATTCCATATGTGCAGAAGGTAAATATGTTAACTCTATTATCCCTTGTTTGTCTGTAATCATGAGAGCACATTCTTTAAAAAATAAAGATTGTGCATAAGTGAGGAATTACAAAATTCTCCAAAGTGAAAAGAAACGGATAATAAATGTGGAAACTCAATAAGATACACTGAATGGTTCTAAAGGGGTGAACATTACGGTGAGATATAAAATAATTCTTGTGTGGCTTCTGACATATATACAAAAGCATATGCCAGACACATCTCTTGTTATATTAATTATAAGTTAACAAAACGTGTCATTTGTGATGTTTTCCAAAATTGTGAGATAAAGTTTATATTTTAATTGTGAAAGTTTCACAGTATTATTTTAATACAGTACGTCAGACTGCCATAAGAATTGGGTGTGGAGCCAATTTCGGCTTTCTAAAAGAAAATCATCTAGGGTATCATTAGAAAAATGAACGAACTTAAGAAAATGTGTATAAAAACATTCAAACGTTATTTCACATTTTTCTTTGTTGTGGTATCAGATACCGGTCGGACATTTTGTGAAATGTTCCAGACGGTGAAAATTTTTTTCCAATATTTGAATAAGAGGTGTTCTCATTACTAACATTATTTATTATACGAGCAGCTTTCGCTAACTGAACACTTAATATCAGATCTGGTACAACTCAGATAAAAACATTATGTAACAATAATAAAACAATTTCTATATATAAAAGGACACTTAAAACTATTTTAGATATGTACGTAAATAACGGGTCAGGCGACAACAATTAAAAATTGAGTTGAAATAGTATTCCAATTGCTGCGCCCCAATCACTTATTAACTGGTCCAAGCGCATGGAGGAGTTCCGGTAGTTATTAAGAAGCCCCACAAATGGCGTGTGCGTCAAGATAAACGCTTGATGATAAAAAACGTGCTCAAAGCGAAAACGGGACAGTATGGCCAAGTTTCAATGGATTTACAGAAAAAAGTTTATCTTCCGTCAATATAGCATGGTGAAATGTACCAATTGCGCCAGTTACTTACATTATTAATTTCTACATTCACGTTAGATATAATAGAAGTGGCTACGTGTTCCTCAATCAAATCAATATATTAATCACATTTAAAAGAAACCATTTCTTATTTTGTACCTTGTTACGATCAATCATTTAAGCATCAATCATTTGGGTTAGTATATTTTTTTCTCGGAATTTAACAAGAGGCGTCTCACGGAGGCCCCGGAACAGAAAGTCTTGGTCATAGGGATCACTGAATGACCTCATTTGGGGCCCTTGATTTCGGGGGTTCCGGTGCAGCACATCAGTTACACCAGTACCTTCTCGGATTCACCAAATAGTTGATACTAGAATATACCCGAATTTTGGTTCAGTAAGAAGGAAACTATTTTCACATTGAGTTCAGAAATATTGTAAAATCTGAGACTCGACCACCGTATGGCATGAACTTTACATTATTCTCTTATAATATTACACTATTTTAACCGTAAAAAATTCAGTTTCGTGATTATGACAAAAACGCAGAATTATCAGCACCGGGTTTTCAAAAGCTTCCGACTCTCCTAACCTTCTCTAAAAGCTATTTGTAAACGGTATGGTGAATTTGTTTTGCGCCTTTCCATTCTATTTCATGTGAGATACCAATCAATGCTTTCTTCAAACTTTTGTGTTCTAAGAAATTGCGATATTAATAATATAGACGTTTTTTAGTTCGATAAAGAATTTTCTGACTTGCTAGAAGTTAAAATAGAAAGTCTCATAAGGAGAAGTAAAGAAAATATGAAAGTAAAAGGGAAAAATGAAGAATAAAACCTGCGGAAAAATTGAGAGGAATATTAAAAGTGGAAGAATAGTTTTGGCATGTAATGTAGTGAAATGTGTAGTAAATAATACAATAACTAAGCCAAGCATTTGGAAATACAATTAAGAAAACGTCGTCCGGGAGTTGAAAATTGCTTTCAAAACGGGGTAAAATTAAAAAAAATAGAAAGACGAAGAAAATGGAACCTAGAGTTTTTATATTGATTTTTTTAGTTTGATTATTTTATATTGAGTTTTTGTAAAGAAATGTTGAATATTAAACGTGCCCGCCTATTTTGGGAACTAAATTAGTTATTGAAGGAATTCAGGAGTGTAAAAGCTACTTGATGGCGTTGGGCGTTGTGCCAGTCAAAGTAATTAATAGCGAGAAGTTCATAAATCGAGGCCCTAGCAAACGTATACATGAAATTTACTGACTGGGACGTTACGTCATAATCTTAACAGATTACTCCAGATTCATATACGCTCAATGCCCAAGAAGGGCTAAGAGACGTGTAGCAAAATATACGTAACTAATTAAAAAATAAAAATAAACGACATGTTGTTCTATAGTAATAAGTTCATTAGTAATTGCTTCAAAATTACAATTACTGAAATGTAAAAAGGAAACAATATATTCAGCGAATATTATAGTCCTACCAGTACATTTTTATATGCTCCGAAATAGGGTACTTAAAGACTACAAAGAAATGAAAAGAGGAAAAAAGGCCTTTTGGCCTTACAACAACAATGGACACCTTTAAATTTAATCATAGATATAATTCCACATAATTCGCCTTACACTCGCCATTTACTATTTTAAAATAATATTTACAATTTTGCAAGTAAATAAAAAGTAAAATGTAAGCTTTTACATAAAAATAAATTTTAATTAAATTTAATAAACAAAAACAATTTAAAAATTTATTTCCGAATTCTCTCTCATTAATATTTGTATTATGGTTACAGTAAATACTACATTTCTCACATTTAATTAGTGTTCAATGACAATAGTTCAGTATTTTATTTAACTTTAACAGTTTTTTGACGTAAAATAAATAAATAAATAAATAAATACATAAATAAATAAATAAATAAATAAATAAATAAACTTAAAATATTCGGAATTCCGTGTATAAATGTTATAGGTTTTGCAATTTTCATTATTATTATTATTATTATTATTATTATTATTATTATTATTATTATTATTATTATTTCTATTAACATCATTACTTCTAGATCGGATCATCCCATGAAGGCAAGTCAGTCTTCTCCAGTTAAGATAGCTTGCAAGCGTAATGGATTTATTTTTTAGAAATGCTAATTAGTTTGAGAAGGTAGAATAATCCTTCGAGTACATGGAAAATTGTGGTGCAATCTAGATAGAACACTGAATATTTTTTAAAATTGTAATGGCTAACAAAAAGTACTGGGACAGGTATTTGCTTAGTTTCCTTACATCTTAATTAGCACCAGCAGTTTTTGAAAACAGAAAATCCCTTCAATATGCCTATTTTTACAGTGTTTGCAAGATTTTGAGAAATGATCTTGAATTTGGAAGTGAAAACAGGCGTATCTCTTACTAAGATTAAATAGAGACTAGTAAACTTAAATTCTTACAATATGGGACTTCTGAATAGGTAAAAGGAAAACTGAAAGAGAGAGAACAAGGTGATCAGAAAAATTGGACAACAATTAATGCATCAAATCAAGGGAATCGTTAAAATAACGTCATTACGAAGTTTTTCTTTGCTGGAAGGAAACGAAAAGCAAAGAGCGAAACTAAGTTCAGTGCTTCCAGTGAACTTACGGCTAGTTTTGATCAGTGAAGAGTGCCAACAAAATTACGAGAACGCGTAGTGAAGTAACTGGGCAATTAGAAGAGTAGAGTGAAAGGAATTGAAAACCAGTGCGCAATCTGCGAAAAAGAGCGAAAAATCAGGGATCTAAGACGGAGTTAAATGAGCGGATGATACACATAAACTATTCCAGGATTGGAACAATTTAATAAGCGAGAACTTTTAAGATTAATGAATTGTATGAGAATTTTAAGTGTAATATGTAAAAGGAAAAAAAATGTAATCGTCTAGGCGAAATATTTAGGAGCGTATCAAGAATGGTTGATCCCGAATGAGCTCAAATATCCTTAATTTTATAACTCTCGCTCTGAAATCTTTCTTTTTTGTAATATATTCTCCTGCATTACCTCACTTTTCGAAATAATAACGAACTTCCTTAATCTCCGGTGCTTGTGTTTTTCTCTTCTCCTGGAAAGTCTGGAATCTGTTTCTAATTTTAATGATTATTTCTCTACAAGGCCTGTCTTCTATTCATAATTGATATTTTCTTACATTTTTTACAAACTTCGTGATTGGAATCCGAATGGAATTTTATATCATCTACTTCTGCTCGTTTGAGTCTCGGAATTTTCGGAAGAAATTTCGTTTTTCTTCTTTTCTATATCATTACTTGAATTTTGATTGTTATGATAACATTGAAAGGTATTTTGTAACAGAAAAAAGTAAATAAAATAAATGGATACTGATAATTTGTACAAAATAGTCACATTACGAATGTTGTTTTTATTCTAACAATTCAAGATAATACGCAAAATCAAACACTACTATAAAAATTAATGTATATATGACCTCCAAATAATTTGCAATCGATTTTCTCATTCACTTGAAATTTTGAACACTGATGACTCAAAACTTAAAATAGTTGAACATTATATTTTCATCTCTAAATTCTAACACAATTTTTCTTACAAAATGTTTCTTTTTTGAAAACAGGTCGCAGAGACCCAAGGCGGATGCGGATGGCAAGAGCAGACGGAGAGGAGCAAGGACAGAGCTCGGAGGGGATGACGGGCGAGCAAGTCGGAGAGAGGCAGAGCGGAGAGGAGCAAGGCGAGGAGAGTCAAGAATTATAAAAGAAGGTTGGTGGCAATGGAGTATTAAAATAAAATTACTTCCATTTTATATTATAGATAAAGCTCTTTCCTTTTCCTGTGATAATAAATACCCTAGTAACTCTTCACCTAATCTTATTATTTTTAAATAGCCATACTTCTTCTTCCTCTTCTTCTTCTTCTTCTTCCTCTTCTTCTTCTTCTTCTTCT